>CM076569.1:413133929-413297387 GCA_034641835.2 Pinus albicaulis | reverse complement strand
TGATCTATTCTTGTTCAGTTTTGTTTCTGCACTTGTATTTCTTCCGCAGTTTATTTGTGTAGGTTGCAGTGTGATGTATTCAGTGTTTACCATAGTAAACTGCAAATAGATTGTTAAGTTAAAATTAACAGTTACATTTTCCATTTGTTGCAATAGGATTCCAGAGGTTAATGGAATTTTCACACTAATATGACCATCTCGAGGGCTTGGACCCCGTATAGGGACACCAAGCCCCAAATGGAGACCCACCTGCAATCCTGTATAAGATCTAGTGCATCTCCTCGCCTTCCAGTACAACAAGTCATTAGATTAATAGAGTAAAAGAGATTACAAATCACGAAAGCAAGTGGACACTTCATAGTGGCTTGCCCTTCCATAGTGGGCTTAGGCATGTACAAGTGTCTCCAAGCTTAATAAGGAGGTTAGCCTAGGACTCTATTAGGTGGTTTCGGCCTTTGAAGGGGGTGGAATGTCCATGGTATATCCATCAAATGGTAGGTGGCATGTGATATAGCAATGGAATGGAGTGGGGCATGACGGGGAAGATTTGGGCCATATTCCATGGTACAAGGGTAGCTAAAATAAGGGAAGCCCACACTTGGGTATATGGATGTAGGAGGGAGAAATCGTGGTACATGAGTTACCCCGACCTTTATTTTTCCACCCTTCTTCAAATGTCTTTTTCCTTTTATTGATTTTTCTTTTATGACTTCTTGGGGTTCCAGAGGATGAGAGCATGATGTATAGGATACGGCAGCAGATACCCCCTTAAGGTGGGGTGGTCATTTCCCACCAGGGGTTGGGACAATCATGAATTCCTTAATGATGGAGGGGGCTCATGACAAAGATAAGGGGTAGAGCTCATGTTTGGCTTTTGCCCACATGCTAAATTTGTATGTCCCGACCATCTTTTGCATTTTGTGGTACATTTCTTGTTGAAAGTGGCCAACTTATGTTTTTCCTCTTGTTTTTAGTTGCATCAACCTCTGTGTCATTGTTCCAGGCCCGAACCAAGGTGTGGATAAGAGGAGGGGGAAGCTAACCCCTTGTGGACCGAGTGGACAAATGTGGACCCAAATGAGGAAAAATTATAAATGAAGTTGTAATGAGTGGAACGGGAGTAATGTATATGGTATTAAGAATCGAGACCATGCAACCAAAATCAGAGCTTCCAATGTAGTGTCATCCCTAAAGCTTAGTAGCCAATAAAGGAGATCCCATGGGACTAGGATACAAGGTTAGCCATCAAATTGGGGAGAAGACAAGAGTACAGACCTGGTCCACTCCTTCAGCCGAATCTCCCCACTAATCCATGCTCACAAGTGTCCATGATAAGTAAACAAGAATACCCAACTACACAATGAAAATCCATACCTTGGGGGTTGGAGGGCCTACATTCAAACATATGATCATAACAAATGGACGAGGGACCACATGGTTGGCACAAGTGGTGGAGATAGTAGCACATCAAACTATCCGGTGGCTGTAAGGGACTGTTGGCTACTACCATCTAAGAGAAAATTTTCTCCTATGGATACTACCCAAAGGTGGTGGGTAACAGATCCTACGCCAAATGGATTTCTAAGAAGCTTAAAAGCTATACATCCTAGAAAGGTCTTCAATAAAGAGAGGTTTGAGTTGGAGATGAGAAAAGCATTGGAAAGGCCTTGGAGGTTGAGATAGAGTCTATAGACGTTCAAGTCAATTATTCCACTAGCCAAAATTTAACTTTTAAAATGCAATTATAAGTTAGGGTTTCAAGAGTATATAGATTTACAACATGCAAAACACTATAACAACAATGGAAATAACCTATTTATGGTAAGCTCAACAATGGGCTCAAGGCTATTCAATGGGGATAAAGAAGGCATAGGTCAAAAAATGTGTTCTAAATGGTTGAACATACACATAACAATGAACAAGACCTAGAATTCAATCCCAAAATTGAGGGTACAACTTGAATAAAATGATAGATTTTACTTTTTAAACATTAATACATGTAATTCCCATTTAAAGGGAAATAACATATAGGTTCAATTATGCTATAAAATGTTGATTTAACTAAATCCTAACCCGAGTTTACAATAAAATAAATAAAAATGAAAAAAAAAATATGATTGACACACAATCACTAATACCTTCATCAATTGGGAAATGGAGTCAATAAGAAGAGGTCAATGTAAGAGGACCTTAGACAAATTTCCTTTAATGAATATTATTACCCACAAAAAGTGGGTGGCCCCTAGGAGAAAACTTTATTTTATTCATCCCTTCCAGCTAGAAGCCAACAACCACTAGCAACCAATGTAATGTGCCATCCATATCACCGCCACCTACGATAGTCATATGTTTCCTCACCCATTTTCCAAGAGAACATGTTGGAAGGTGGGTTTTGTTACCCACCACCATTGGGTGACCCCTATAGGATAATGTTTCTCCTAGATTTGTCTTCAGTCGGCAGCCAGTTGCCCTTTGCAGCCACCAGATGGCTCGATGTTGCACCATTCTCCACCACCTAAGCTAGCCATTATGTTCCCTCACCCATTTCTTATGATCGTATGTTTGAAGGTGGGCCTTCCAACCTCAAAGTTATGACTTTTCATTATGTAATTGGGTGTTTATGCTTGCTTTTATTGGGCACATTTGGACATGTATTAGTAGGGGGATTCGGTGAAAAGAATGGGATTGGATTGTAATCTTGTTTCCCTATCCCAACTTGGTGGTTAATCATGTATCTCAGTCCCGTGGGATATCCTCTATTGGCTACTAGCTTTAGAAGTGGCACTCCATGGGAAACACTGATTTTGGTTGCGTGGTCCCACTTATCGATACCATATATCTCACTCCCTTCCAATCATTATACCCCCTTTTCACACTTTTCCCATCTGGGTCCACCTTTTTCAATTGGATCCACAAGGTGTTAGCCTCCCCCTCCCCTTGTCCACACTTGGGCTCGAGCCTGGAACGATGTCCTGGATGTTGATGCAACTAAAAACAAAGTTAAAATCGTAATTTGGCCACTTAAAACATGAAATGTACCACAAAATGCAAAATATGTCTAGGACAATTTAGTGCATGGGAAAAAACCAAACATGAGATCTACCCCTTATTGCTATGGCCATCATGACCCTAGTTCCTAGGCCCCCTATGAGTGCCCCTTGCACCATTTAAGAACCCATGATTGTCCATGTTAACCACCACCTGTGGGTGATATCAATAGAAGAATTTTTTCTCCTATGATGGTCCTTGGCCGTAACTAGCAGCCCCTTGCAACCACCAAATAGCTCCATGTGCTGTGAAAATTCTTAAACCCGAATCCTATTGCAACAACTGATATTATTTCTCCTAATTGTTAATTTAATTTAACAATTTATCTGTTGTTTTCTACAACAATTATTGAAATAAATACACTACAACCTTCACAAATAAAACTGCAAAAGAATAAATGCTAGCACACAAAATATGAACACAATTATTTTTGGACAGAAGTCCCTGTAAAAACCCAACTTGGGAAAACCAGTGTAGAAAATGAGGGTTTTATTTTATTATGCAACAGTGAAATTTGAGTACATCTATGGATGCCCAACTGGCAATCCAAACGGCAAGAAAATCTGGGCAAAATACTTAAGGGAAATTACCCTTCTCCCGTAAGCAATTTCTGGCACGACTTGCCTACCAAAACTTGGCCTCCTGGTGCTCTGCATCAGCCTCTGCGTTGCTCTGTGTAGCTGGCTAAACAGATTGCTTCGCACTGGGCTCTGATGAATTTACTCTGCCTTTGGATGTTGAGAAAATCGTCTCGCCGGCCCTCTGGGACTTCTTCCCGGCCTTTGGAACTAAGAACAACTTTTTCTTCCTCCAAATCGAACTGCCTGGATAAAGCAACTGCATTGTCCCTCAGCGCTGCCTCTCTCAAATAACTCGACCCTCTTGTTGTTGTCTCTCTGGATCTGGAAATATTTCCTCCGGATCACTGTCCCTGCCCCTCACACTACTTCGATCTCACTTACTCTCTCTCCAGCAACCGAGTGCTGTTACTCTGGAAATCGATCTGCCTATGAAATCGAACTACAGAAGTGAGTTCTCCATCACCACATTGACCTCCTCTTTGTAATCCTCTGTTGGAGCACCAACGACCAAGATTAAAACTTAATCAATGGCTAGGATCATCTTGGAGTCGATCCATTTGAGTTTCTAGATCATTCTTGCCTTATCTCAATTAATATCGATTAATAAACCATATTCCCTAAGTTTAGACTTGGGAAATATTTAAAAATTGGTTAATAATCTAATTCAGACACTTCTATGCAGAATTTTCAGAAACGATTTCTGGGTTTTGGAGATCTCAAGTATTCTAGCCTCTCCACAAAATTTCGTGGCTAGAACACATCTGATGGTATAAAAACTAACACTCCCTCTTATTGAGGAATGTGTTCTAGTGCTGCACTTGCTTCCACAAAACCTTGTCTCTGCATCATCTCCTATGACGCTACTAATGTCTAGCTACTGCTACCCACCGACCACTGTGAAACTCTGATATGAGTTGCATCTGTGCTACTGCTAACCCTGTTGAACTACTGCCAACACTGCATCTGCACTGCAACTCTCTCCCATCTGTTGTTGCTGCCACTGCAATAGAAAAACATCCAAAATACTGAACCAACTGTGTTCAGTATGATGCATATGTCACCCAAGTCCTTACTGCTACTAGAATCTGCACTGTCACTGAGGAATCTGTGTTGTTGCTGACTCTGCATTGTGCCAACTACACTGCTGCGAACTCTGTACTGCGCTCCCCAACATATGACTGTTGCTAGTCTTTGCAACTGTCACTCTGGCATCTGACTACACCAACTGCCACTGGTCCATCTTCCTACTGAATACTATGGTCTCGTAGCCAGGTATTTATCTAAGAGTTGGACTCCTCAAGGATCTTGCCCATCTATAACACTCTGGCACTACAAAACCAAGTCACCCCACCTCACTCCTAGAGGTATATTGGCTAACATCACGAAGTCTTCCTCCAACCCGGAGGAAAGCCGATCGATCTCTGGAGAAGGATGCCTACTTCTCCTCCTTGTCCTTCTTTCTGAGAGGACACTGAGTACTATAGTGGCCTAGCTCACCACATTTGAAGCACTTGACCTTCGATAGGTCCTTCTTCTTCTTCCTCTGCTCCCCCTGTCCCTGACTGGGACCCTTAGATGCAAGGGCCACATTCTCCTCCTCCTTCAACTGCTTCAATCCACTGCTACTGACACTAATGGATCTCTTTAGAAGAGCTCATCTCATCTCCTCCTACTACAAGTCAACCCACATCCTGTCCCATACAGGTAGCGTGTCTACCCAATATAATTTGGACGAAGACCTACCAATCCTCTGAGATGATATTGAGCGCCAACCGCACTAGCTCCAAAGCTTGAGGCGTTGCCCCAATAGCCGATAACTGATCTCAGACTTCCTGAATCCTGGTGCGGAAGGGGTCTATGCCTTCCCCCTTCTGCATCTGAATGCATCTCAGCTTGTCCTCGAGGTACATCTTTCGCTTCTCGGAAGTACCCTGATACAACGTGGCGAGAGCATCCCACATCTTCTTGGTAGTATTCTTGCCAGCTATATGCGAGACTACATGATCCCAGACTGCATCTAGGATCAACTTCTTCGCCCATGCCATCTCCTTTCTATACTTCTTTAGCTAATCTGCATCCGTGGGAACCGCCACCATATCGATATATGCATTCAAGCCAAATTCATCTAGAAGGAAGGAGATCCTTGCCTTGCAGACCAACCTGTCCTAATCTCTTAGTCCTGCAGTGGCCATCTCTGATAAAATTTCGAAAACTCTCATTTCCCCTTTGCTTGATTGTTGCTTTGCTACTCGCACTCCCTCCTAGAATGCGTGGCTTTGCTAGCTACTACTGCCAATCTGCAACTAGAAATTCGAACTTCCAAGAATAGAATTTCCCTGAGAGAAATTTTCCCTCAGCATGTGCTTTTCTTCCACCCGATACAGGTTCTGCACTTGCAACTATTGCAGAAATCCTCTGTGTCCAACTAGAGATCTTCTCAATGCAAAATACTGAGCTTCTCCCTCTGCCTCTAGAATCACTCAATATGGAAAACTTGAATTTTTACACCTCTCCGAAAAATCGATTTTCCTCAAGAAACGCGGCCTCCTGGCAAAGTGATTACATTTTCCTTGGGAATTTAAATCCCCTGCCCACATTGAACAACAAAATTCCTTCTCTTCGCCTTTGAGCTCTCCGATTGATCAACTGCGCTCTGATACCATGTCAAAATTCCTAAATCAAAATCCTATTGCAACAACTGATATTATTTCTCCTAATTGTTAGTTTAGTTTAATAATTTATCTGTTGTTTTCTACAGCAAATATCGAAATAAATGCACTGCAACCTTCACAAATAAAACTACAAAAGAATAAACGCTGGAAGAAATGCTAGCACACACATATAATATGAACACAATTATTTTTGGAAAAAAGTCCCGAGAAAAACCCAAATTGGGAAAACCAGTGCAGCAGATGAGGGTTTTATTTTATTATGCAGTAGTGAAACCTGAGTACATTTATGGATTCCTAAATAGCAATCCAAACAACAAGAAAATCAAGGAAAAATACTGAAGGGAAAATGCCCTTCTCCCACAAGCAATTTCTGCAATGACTTGCCTACAAAAACTCGGCCTCCTCGTGCTCTGCGTCAGCCTCTGCGCTGCTCTACATAGCTGGCTAGACAACTTGCCTCGGACTGGGCTCTGATGAAGTCGTTCTGCATTTGGATGTTGAGAAAATCGTCTCTCCTGTCCTTTGGGACTTCTTCTTGGCCTATGGAACTGAGAACGAATTTTTGTTCACCCAAATCGAACTGCCTGGATCTGGAAATCGTTCCTCCGGATCACTTTCCCTTCCCCTCACTCTGCTTCAATCTCACTCTCTCTGGCAACTGGGTGTTGCTACTCTGGAAATCGATCTACCTATGAAATCGAACTATTGAAGTGATTTATCCATCACCACATCGACCTCCTCTTATAATCCTCTGTTGGAGCACCAAAAACCAAGATTAAAACTTAATCAATGGCTAGGATCATCTTGGAGTCAATCCGTGTGAGTTTCTAGATCATTCTTTCCTCATCTCAATTAATATTGATTAATTAACCATATTGCCTAACTTTAGACCAAGGTTGCGGGGGAGCGCCTCCCCCCTATCGAACCCGCTCTCAGAGCGTGCTCCCTCGAACCCGCTCCTGGAGCGAATGCTTAGAGGGTGATATTAATGACAACGATCCCTACATGAATCTAGAGGTAATGATAAAGATACCTCTGGTTCAATCTATGTTTCTATGTTTTTATGTCTAATTCATCATTCTACATGCTTTTGTTGACATATATGCATCAAAATATAAAAAATATAAAAAATATATATATTATAAAAAAACGCTCCCAGACCAGGAGCTTCTGAAAATGGCGCTCCCGCTCCAGCTCCCCTTTTTTATTCTGCTCCTAAGTAACCTTGCTTTAGACTTGGGAAATATTTAAAAAATGTTTAATAATCTGATTGAGACGCTTCTAGGCGGAATTTCCAGAAACGATTTTTTTTTTTTTGGAGATATCATGTATTTTAGCCTCTCCACAAAATTTTGTGGCTAGAACACATCTGATGCTACAAAAATTAACATGTGCAACTGTCTCTACTACCTGAGCCAGCCATATGCTCCCTGCCCATCTATTATGATCGTATGTTTGAAGGTGGGCCTTCCAACCCTGAAGGCATGGCTTTTCATTGTGTAGTTGGGTATTTTTGTTTACTTATCATGGACACTTTTGGGCATGGATTAGTGGAGGGGTTCAGCAGAAAGAGTGGGCTTGGTTTGTACTCTTGTATCCTCTATCCAAATTGATGGTTAACCTTGTATCCTAGTCCCGTGGTATATCCTTTATTGACTACTAGCTTTAGGGGTGGCACTACATGGGAAACCCCAATTTTGGTTGCATGGTTCTGCTTCCCGACACCATATACACCACTCCCTTCTGCTCATTATAAACCATTTCACCATTTCCCATGCGGGTCCACATTTGTCCATTGGGTCCACAAGGAGTTAGCTTACCCCTCCCCTTGTCCGCACTTTGGGTTGGGCTTGGAACGATGCCCTAGAGGTTGATGCACCTAAAAATAAAGGAAAAAGCATAATTTGGCCACTCTCAACAGGAAATGTACCACAAAATGAAAAATATGGCCAAGACATACAAATTTAACACGTGGGAAAAATCCAACATGAGCTCTAACCCCTATCATTATGGCCATCACCTTGGTTCCTAGGGCCCCTTGTATTGCCTCCATACATCATTAAGTAACCCATGATTGTCCCAACCCCTAGTGGGTGATGAATTGTCCCAACCTATTGGGGGTATTCACTACTATATCTTACACATCATTCTCTCATCACCTAGAGCCCCGAGTAGTTATGAAAAGAAAAATTTTAAAAAGGCAAAAGGCATATGAAGAATGGTGGAAAAACAAAGGACAAGGTTACTCATTTACCACGTTTTCTCCCTCCTACATTCATACACCCAAGTGTGGGATTCCCCTATCATAGCTACCCTTGTATTGTGGCATGTGGCTTGGAGCCTTCCCCTGATGCCCCACTCTATTCCATCATTATATCACATGCTACCTACCATTTGATGGATGTACCATGGACATGTCACTCCCCTTAAAGGTTGAAACCACCTAATAAGGTCCTTGTTTAACCTTCTTCTTGAACTTGGAGACACTTGTATGTTCTAAAGCCCATTATGGAACCATGCCACTATGAAGTGTCCACTTGCTTCCATGATTTGTAAGCTTATTTACTAAATTGCACTAATGATTTTTTGTACTGGAAGGTAAGGGGACACATTGGATCTTATACAGGATTGCAGGTGGGTCATCATCTTGGGTTTGGTCTCCCTATACGAGGTCCAAGCCCTCCAAAGGTTCATATTGGCATTTGTAGGGTGAGCGTTGAGATCCATGGGCCTCCACCATAGCAAAGCACAGATTGCCACATCATGGGATCTCTTAGTCACTTTCTCATGTTCCATTTATTTAACGATGATGATGCACCTAGACCACCTTGCCTAGCTGGCTACACTCTTGCACCACACACTTGGCAGCTGATCCAAGGCCCAAATGAGGACGTGTCTCACCATGGGAGACAAAGGGAGGAATTGCATCATTCTTCCAACTCTTGCAGATGGGATATAATCTTGTTCAATCCATTTGGAGACCCATGAGGATATTATTGTACCCCATAGCCACTTGGAGGCAGCATAGGTCATTTGCTTAGATATCAAGGGGTCATCCCCTTTATCACTATGTTTGGAGACCATCCATTCATTTTGGCACACATTGGACTCCATTAGGCCTCTTCAATGGCCCTTTGACCTATCATATCTATCAGTTTTCCCTCTTGAGAGGCTTATTTTTGTATTATGGAACTACCTTGGTGGATTTGTCACCAAATAATGTTATTTTTTGCACATTATTTTATTAGTTGGGGAATCTTTAAGCTGAATTAGGAAAATCAAACCCTTAGAGGATGATATATATTGATGTGATGATCATTTCATTTTATCATCACTGTGATTTGGGTCTTTATCACTTCCTGAGGATTTTGTTGTAGCTATTGGAGGACGAATTAGATATCTTTGAAGCATATTGATGTTTGGAAATCTTATCTTGGTCATGGAGCTATTTTGTCTCTCTTGATGATTGGATGATTTAGATATAGCTTGTATGTGCCTTGTTCATGACCTATCTCTTTATTTATGTCACGTGTATAATGTATAAGAATTTCGCTCATGAAGTTGGAGTTGTTGCCCTAATGGAAATGAAAATTTATTGAATCTTGATTTTTGTGAGGGTTTTAACTTTTTCATATTTTTGATGCTTGGTATAGTGAATAAACATTCCTATGGGTATATGATATTCATAATAACCTCGATAAGTCATCAATTGCAACATCAAGAAGTGTAAATTTCCTTCATAACCTAGTTGTTTCCTTTAGGGCCATGTGAAGTTGTCGAGAACTCCTTGATTGGGTAAAAGAAACTCTAAATATTGGAATCTCATTGACTACATTCTCCCAATATGCTAGGCAGTAATATAGTCCTAGTGATCACCAAACGAAAATCTTTTTCACTTCCCTTTCTCCTTTTCTAAGCCCTAACCCTAGTGTCTCATAGCACATCACACGAAATCAATTCTAACCATCCAAACTTGATAAAATTTGGTCTAGATATGCGTTTGTGTGTCCCTGAGAGGTCCTAAAATTTTGAAGTCATTACAACAGTTGAATCTCATGTTTTTCCAAGCCCTAGCTCAAATGCCATTCTCCCTAGGTCTCCTTTGGTTAGTGGTTTCATCAAGGATCATTCCATTGAAATCTCAAGTCAAATATTATCTCTTTGATCCTTTTCTTCTCCCTAACTTGGTCAAGATCTTTTGTTTGAAGTTACACCCCAAACCCTTGACCTCGTTTGGGTCCTGTTACTACTCAAACTAGCAGGGGGGCTAAAAGGAACTCCTAGAGGAACAACTGCTAGATCAAGGAAAACGATGGAGACTTAGCCCACAATCACCTCATCTAAGACTCCCTACTCTTTACCGATTTTCACCAATCGGAGGAGACCCCGTATATGGGAAGTCACTTATGAAGGATGGATCAACAAATGGATGTGAAGTGAACTCAATGATCCTTTCCCTAGAAGAAGATTAAGAATGGAACTTGCTTGCTCTTTAAGCAAGGTACAATGCTTTCTAGGAGGAGATGAGGATTTAAGAGCAAGTTTAAGGGAATGTGACTTGTAAAGGAGTTTCCCAATCCCTAAAGTCCTTGCAAAACTTGGATTCCTGAATTGTCTTAAAAGAATTGTCTTTGATGAGAAATGGAACCACACGGTGCCAAGTGGACCCAGCCTAGGTTAAGGGGAGGGAGTTTAGCAACCAATGATAATCTTAACCTAAACAAGGGGAAAGGATCAAAAAAAGAATTCCCACTCAAAAGTATCAAATTGATCCTATGAAGTACTAGCTTAGGGAACTCCAGGGCAAAGTTTGATCTCAAAGCTAGGGCTTGGGATATCTTGCAATCCTACTGTTGGAATTTCTTCAAATTTGGAGGAGACCTTGAGGACACACCAACGCAGTAGAGGCTAGGAGATCAAACTTTTTCTATGGCTACGTTTTCGGGAAAATGATGCGCTAGGTGGCCAAGCATGGCTAGACCTAGGAACGAGGGGGAAAAGGTGAAAAAAAGGTTTTAAGGTGATCACCATATGGTGGATCAGTGCCTAATTCCTTTGGGGATATGGAGTCAAGAAAAATTATGAGGAAGGATGTCATTTCTAGCTCAAGGAAGCTCTGAGGGAAACTCCGTCCAATGTTAGGGAAAAAAATAAAGTGACCTTAAAGCGTCTATACTTCGCTTGAAAATGAAGATGGATTATACAATCAATTCAACAATCATGGCCCATACATATAGATATGCTATATATAAACATAATTCCATAATGAAGCAGTAAATGCATGCAGAAATTAACCCTAAAATAACGAAAATCCCATAATCAATGTATCTGACAAACTTCAAAGTAAAAGAAAATAACATCAACATCATACTTAAATGTAAGAGAATATATCAAACCATCAATACATTTTCCAATAAAGAAGCTCCAAGATCAGAAAATCCAATCCAAACATCAAAATGTACCCATGCTCCAATTCGTCGACCAAGAAGGAAATGCGAAATATTAAGAGAGAGAATGATCCAATCCAAGTGATGATATAAAATGAATTCATGTCACTCTTATTTATACACTAATTAGGAGTGCAAATTACCTAATTGGGCTTACATTACCCCCTAAAATAATATAATGTGCAAAGTAACTAACTTTTGGTGACAAGCCCACCAAACTAGCTTATAAATAAAATAATAAGCCTTTCAAGAGGTTAAATGATAAACAATGCATGTCGTTGGGCCCTCCAAAAGGCCTGATGAGGTCCATAAGTGCCATAATGATGAATAGGACCCTCTAAAGTGATGGACAAGCGGGTGGCCCCTTTTTCTCCAAACAATAAACTTGTGGTGCTCCGAGTGGGTGTGGGGGCACACCAATAACCTCGTGGGTCTCCAAGTAGGTAGAAGATGCTTGTAGACCAGCTATAACGACTTATATGATGGAATAAATGATGTCACATCAGTGTATAAGTCCTAGGTCACCAGCCAAGTGTATGGTTCAACTATGGAGCCGATTGGGCATGGTGTAACAGGAACATCTTCCTAGTCCAATAGGTGGATCTCGAGCAATCTATGAACATATATCGGGATCCATCAAGTGTTTTCTACTGGTGTGGAGGCTCATGGATCTCTACACACACCTACATGTGCCAATGTAGCCCTTTGGAGGGTTAGGACCCCATATAAGGAGACCAAACTCATGGTGGGCACCATCTACAATCCTGCATAAAATCCAATGCGTCCCCTAGCCTTCCAACACAAGTCATTAAAGTAATCAGGTAAAGAGCTTACAAACCATTATGGACACTTAATAATGGCATGCCCTTCCATAGTGGGCTTTGGCATGTGTTAATGTCTCCAAGCTCCAAAGGGGGTTAGCCAAGTACCTTATTAGGTGGTTTTTACCATTAGAGGGGATAACATGTCTAAGGTACATCCGTCAAATGGTGGTAGCATGTGATAAAGAGGTGATGGAATAGGGAATAAGAGGGGCAATCCTGGGCGACATATTGGGGTACAAGGGTAGCTAGAAGAATGGAAGCGCACACCTGGGTATATAATATATAGGAGGGAGAAATCATGGTACATGAAGTGCCTCAACCTTGATTTTTACACCCTTCCTTATAAGCCTTTTGCCTTTTATGATTTGCTTTTGATTAATTGCTCGAGGCTCAAAAGACAAGAGCATGATGTGTAATATATAGCAGTGGATACCCCCTTTTTGTTGGGGATTTTCATTGCCCTCCAGGGGTTGGGACAATCATGGATTCCTGAATGATAAAGGAGGCCCATATAGGGCCTATGGTGTGAAAATTCGATGACCCGAATCTTATTGCAGCAACAGATATTATTTCTTTTAATTGTTGATTCTATATAATAATTTATTTTTTGTTTCCTACAGCAAATATCGCAATAAAATACACTGCAACCTTCACAAATAAAATCTGTGGAAGAAATAAACGTTGGAAGAAAATCTAGCACACACACATAAAATAACACAATTATTTTTTGACCAATGTCCCTGGAAAAACCTAACTTGGGAAAACCGGTGCAGCAGTGAGGGTTTTATTATATTATGCTACAGTGAAATCTGAGTGCATCTATAGATGTCCAACTGGCACTTCAAACAACAAGAAAATCTGAGTAAAATACTAAAGGGAATTACCCTTCTTCCACGGGCAATCTCTGGCTGGACTTTCCCTATTAGAAACTCGGCCTCCTGGAGCACTGTGTCAGCCTCTGCACTGATCTACGTAGCTAGCTGGACAACTTGCCTCTAGTTGGGCTCTGATGAAGTAGTTTTGCCTTTGGAAGCTGAGAAAGTTGTCTCTTCGGCCCTTTGGGACTCCTTCCCCGCCTCTGGAACTGAGAATGATTTTTTCTCCTCCCTAATTTTATCTGCACGACTGAAGCACTGCCGCTATCCCTCTGCACTGCCTCTTTGGGATAATTCAACTCACTTCTTGTTGCCTCCTCGGATCTGGAAAATATTTCCTCCGACTCACTGTTTGGACTTTCCCTATTAGAAACTCACTGTTTGGACTTTCCCTATTTCCTCAGACTCTCTGCCCCTCACTCACTGCTTCAATATCACTGAACCTCTCTCCGGCAACAAACAAATGCTACTCTAGAAATCGATTTCCTAGTAAAATCGAATTGTTCAAGTGATTTCTCCAAGCCCAATTGACTTCTTATAATCCTCTGTTGAGACTTCAACAACCAAGATTAGAGCTTAATCGATAGCTAAGATTAACTTGAAATCGATCCATGTGAGTCTCTAGAACATTCACACCTTGACTTAATTAATTAATTAATCATATTCCCTAAGTTTAGACTTAGGAAATATTTAAAAACTAACTAATAACCTAATTAAGTCATTTCTAGGCAAAATTTCCAGAAATGATTTTTGTGTTTTGGAGATCTCATGTATTATAGCCTCTCCAGAAAATTTCAAGGCTAGAACAAATCTGATGCTACAGAAACTAACACTCCTATTAGCGAGGAATGTGTTCTAGTACTGTTGCACCCCTTATAACAATACTCTGTTTCTACACCATCTCCTGTCACGCTGCTGATGTCTGTCCATACTGCCCACCAATCACTATGCAACTCTGATATGCATTGCATCTATGTTGTTGCTGAACCTACTAAATTTTTTCCAACACTGCAACTCCCTCTCATCTGTTGCTGCTACAACTGCAACTGAATAATCATCCGAAGTATTGAACTAGCTTTGTTCAGTATGATGCATCTGTCACCCAAGTCTTGACTGCTACTAGTATCTACGTTGTCACTGAAGGCTCTGCACTACTACTAACTCTGCACTGTGCCAACTGCATTGTTGCCAACTCTGCATTACACTCCCTAGCATATGACTACTACTAGTATCTACAACTATCACTCTTTCATCTGACTGCATCAACTGCCAATGGTCCATCCCGCTATCGAATTTTGTGGGCTCCCGTACCAAGGTACTGATTCAAGAGGTGGACCTCCTCAAGGGTCATGCCCATCTGTAGTGCTTTGGGGCTACAAAACCAAGTCACCCCACCTCACTCCTAGGGGGATGTCTGCAAACATGGCGAAGTCTTCCTCCAGCCTATCAATCTCGGGACGAGTTGTCGCCTGGTCTTGCTTCTCCTCTTTCTCCTTCTTCCTGAGAGGACACTGGGTACTGTAGTAGCCAAACTCGCTACACCTTGAAGCACTTGACCTTTGATAGGTCCTTCTTCTTCTTTGTGATTCCCCTGTCCACATTCTCCTCCTCCTTCACTTGTTTGAATCCACTGTTGTTGTCGTCACTGATGGAGCTCTTTAGCAAGTCTCGTCTCAACTCCTCCTCCTGCAAATCGTCCCACATCTTGTCTCACCTTGGCAAGGTGTCTCGACCAAAAATACTTTGGATAAATATGTGCCACTCCTCGGAGACATTGTTGAGTACCAATCGTACTAGCTTTGTGGGTTGAGGCGCTGCCCCAACAGTCACAAGTTGATCCCAGATCTCATGAATCTAGGTGAGGAAGGGGTCTATGCATTCCCTTTTCTACATCCTGAGGCATCTCAGCTTCTCCTCCAAGTACACCTTTCGTTGCTCAGAAGTTCCCTGGTATAGTGTGGAAAGTGTATCCCATATCTCTTTGGTCATAATCTTGGCCACTATGTGTGATACAATGTGATCCCGAACATCATCAAGGATCAACCTCTTTGCCCTCGCCATCTCCTTCTTGTACTCTTTGAGCTGATCCGCATCTGTGGGAACTGCTACCACATTATCGATATAAGCCTTGAGATCAAACTCATCTAGAAGGGAGGAGATATTTGCCTTCCAGATAACATAGTTGGAAGCTCCATCCAACCTGTCCTGATCTCGAAGCCCAGATGTGGCCAACTCAACAAATTTCGAAAATCTCCTCTTCCCTTCTGCTTAGATGCTGCTCAGCTATACGCACTCCCTTCTGGAGCGAGAAACTCTACTCACAACGACTATTGATCTGCAAGGGAAATCGAAAATCTTGAGACTAGAAATTACCTGAGGAAATTTTTCCCTCAGTGTGTGCTCTTCTTCCACCTGACGCTAGTTCTGCTCCAACACATTGCTGCAAAACTACTACGTCCAGCTAGAGATCTTCTCTGCAAGAAAATATTGGTTGCTCCCTCTACCATTAGAATTCCTCAATCTGGAGAAATTGATTTTTTCTGTCGCTCCTTCAAAAAAAATTATTCTCCTCAAGAAATACATCCTCTTGGCCAAGGTGAGTGCTTTGCCCTCTGAGGTTTCGATCTACTACTCACACTGAACAATGAAACTCCTACTTTCTTCGCTATTGAGCTCTCTGGCTGATCATCTACACTTTGATACCAGGTGAAAATTCAATGACCTAAATCCTATTGCAGCAATTAATATTATTCATTCTAATTGCTAATTCTATTTAACAATTTATCTGTTGTTTCCTAAGACAAATATAGAAATAAAATACACTACAACCCTCACAAATAAAAACTGCGAAAGAAATAAATGTTGGAAGAAATGGTAGCACACACACATAAAATAACACAATTATTTTTGGACCAATGTCCCCGGAAAAACCCAACTTGGGAAAATCGGTGCAACAGTGAGGGTTTTATTATATTATGCAACAATGAAATCTGAGTACATCTATGGATGCCCAACTGGCACTCCAAATAACAATAAAATCTGAGTAAAATATTGAAGGGAATTACCCTTCTCCGATAGGCAATATTTGGTTGGAATTTCCCTATTAGAAACTCTGCCTCATGGAGAACTGCATCAACCTCTACACTGCTCTAAATAGCTGGCTGGACGACTTGTCTCTAACTAGGCTCTGATGAAATTGTTCTGCCTGTAGAAGCTGAGAAAGTCGTCTCTCTGGCCCTCTGGGACTCCTTCCGGACCTCTGGAACTAAGAATGAATTTTTCTCCTCCCCAAATTGATCTGCCTAACTAAAGCACTGCGCAGTCTCTCTATGTTGCCTCTCTGGGATAATTCAACTCACTTATTGTTGCCTCCCTAGATATGGAAAATATTTCCTCCGGCTCACTATCTCTGCCCCTCACTCACTGCTTCAATCTCACTGAATATCTCTCAGACAACAAACAACTGCTACTCTGGAAATCGATCTGCTAAAGTGATTTCTCCAAGCCCCATCGACTTCTTCTTATAATCCTCTTTTAAGACTTCAACGACAAAGATTAGATCTTAATCGATGGCTAGGATTAAATTGAAATCAATCCATGTGAGTCTCTAGAACATTCACACCTTGACTTAATTAATTCTGATTAATTAATCATATTCCCTAAGTTTAGACTTAGGAAATATTTAAAAATTGACTAATAATCTAATTAAGTCATTTCTTGGCGGAATTTCCAGAAACGATTTCTGGGTTTTGGAGATCTCATGTATTCTAGCCTCTCCACAAAATTTCAAGGCTAGAACACATCCGATGCTACAAAAAATAACACATGGAACTAGGGTGATGGCCATGGGTATGGGGTAGATCTCATGCATTGGCTTTTGCCCACGTGCTAAATATGTTAGTCCCGACCATCTTTTGCATCTTGTGGTACATTCCCCTACTGAATTTGGCCATTTATGCTTTTACTTTTCTTTTCAACTGCTTCAACCTCTGGGGCATCATTCCAAACCTAAGCCAAGGTGGAGGCAAGGAAAGGGGAGGCTAGCCCTATGTGGACCCAAGTGGGAAAGATGATGAATGGGGTTATAGTGAATAGAAGGGAGGTGATATATGTGGATGAGGGAGCAGGACCACGTGACCAAAATCGGGGTTTCCCAAGTAGTAACACCCTAAAACCAAATGGTCAATAAAGGAGATCCCACGGGACTAAGATCCAAGGGTAACATCCAAAAGAGGCCAAGGAGAAAAAATCACAAACTAAGCCCACACTTTCCGCCGAATCTCCCCATTAATCCATGCCAAAAAGTGTCCATGATAAGTAAACCCAATACTCAATTACCAAATGATAAGACATATCTTTGGGTTCGGGAGGCCCACCTTCAAACATACGATCAATATAGATGGGTCAGGGACCACATGTTGAGATTTTGTGGAGGGGATAAGACACACTTGAACTCCAAAACCCAGAAAGTGTTTGGTGAAATTTCAGTTGATGTTCAAGTTATTCAAATAATTAATTATTTTAATGGATTTCCTAAGTCTAAACTTAGGAAAATTAATTAATTAAAGTGAATTAATTAACACGTGTTGAAATGTTCTAAAAGATACAGATCAAACAATATTTTAATCTCAGCTATTTATGAATGTTTTAATCTCGGCCGTTGATGCGATCATCGAAAAAGTATACGAGAAAGGCTTGAGGGTCAGTTGGAGACACACACGCAAAAGCAGAGCTGAGAGACTGATCTAGAATTCTAGGGCAGGGTTTGCTAAGAATTTCCGGAGGAGTTTTCTGCAGAGAGGGGTAGTATTGGCTGAGGGAATGATCTGATCCCGAATCCAAGAGTCAGCAAGAGGCAGAAGAGCATCAAACAAGGACAGTGCAAAGGAGCAGAGAGCAGCAGCAACAACTGTGCAGCGCAAGGGTTTCAGTCGCTACGCAGGTGCTATGCAGGCCCAATAGGGGCAGCGCTGCAGCGTCAGGGAGATTAAGGAGTTACGCAGAGGCCTCCAGAGGTAGCGTAAGGACTACGTCACCCACTATGGGGTTTGCAGTCCCTCTCTGAGCAGAGCAGTGGCACGTAGAGCCTAGTAGGGCTGACGCTGGGGCTTCAGGGGTAGCTTTGGGGTTTCTAGGGCCAGATCCAGGCTGAGTCTTGTAAATCCCATTTGAGGGTGCAGATCAGTCAGATATTTGGTCTTGGAACAATAGGTTAGTTGTAGATTTCTTTTATTCTCTGTCGAGTTTTCCAGATCTGGAACCTAGATTTGTTGTACCCAGATTCTACTTAATAAAATAAACCCTGAAATCTGCTGCACTGGTTTTCCCGCTTTGGGTTTTTTCGAGGACTTATGTCCAAAAATCAGTGTGTTACTTTGTTTGAATGAGCGAAATATTCAGTAAATGATCTGCATGTGTAGGCTATTAGTAGTGTTTACTTCGGTATTTTCTGAATCTAATTTCTGAACATAACTTGTATATTTTAAATCAAGCAGGAGAAGTAAACCATGATACTGCAGTGGAATTTTCACACCACATGACTGGCTCAGGTGGCAGAGAAATGGCATAGTGAGCTAGTTGATGGCTGCAAGGGGTTGTTGGTTGTCGGCAGAGGACCATCATGGAGAAAAACATTCTCCTAGGGATATCACCCACGAAGTGCTGGGTAACATCTGGCTCCAACTGGGACGTGATCTCTCGAAGAATTGGGCAAAGATACTCAAACGGAAGGACACGAGAACTCAAACAATCTCTTACTTACCGCAAATCTGTTAACTGCACATATCAACGACTAAACCCACGGGGCAGCCTGTTTTTCGCGGTGTCTTATGATCACCCATGCTTAATGTCAGGCCATAAAATCAACAAGTAAATAAATATATACAAGCATTTATCTAAATGCAGCTAACATACCATGAGAAACATCATATGACATTATTTATAATGCAAAAAATCAACATGCAATGCATCCTACTCTTACATGCATACAGTACAATGTCAAGTATAAAGGAAAGGAGTGATACGACTTAACTTGATTGGTTGAGGCCATAGTTTGTCGTTGAGTTTAGCAATGTAATAATAGTCATCCCCAACTTTTCCATGAATCTTGACAGGCATCAGAACTTTGTCCACTAAGACCAAGTCCCCTACTTTATATTATTTTTTAGGCTTCCACTTTTTGCTTGGTTTGAGAGTCGGCCTTTTGAGGATACAAACATCTTGTGAAGGGAGAATAGGAGAAGTCTTCTCAATGCCGTGTGCTTCATAATATGGTCCAGGATTAATCACATGAGAGAGGTAGGTGGATTCCCTATAGAGGATAAAAGGGGTCCCAATGGATTGTGGGATGGTAGCATATGATAAGTCCATTTGAACATGACCTCCGAATGGTAGCCCCCCATTTCCTAGATAATAGCATACCCCATACGTAAGGAATATCACTGACAACAACATCCATGAGAAGGGATATGTCGAGGTTCCTAGCCAAAGAAACCTTAAAGTCCTTTATGAGACCTTCCACCTCAACAAGCTTGGAGTTAAAACCACATACCTTCTTACATGGTCAAGTGATGCTAAGACCCAATTGCTTCATAACTTTTAAGGGCATGATATTTTTGGAAGCCCCTGAGTCAAGCATACCATTATGGAGATAAAGGCCATTGATAGCCAAAGTGAGCATAAAAGGTTCATGTCTGGGGTTATGATCGGGAATATGAATGTTCAGGTAATTCTTCCTCTTCAAATCCCAGGGACTTCTTAATTTGTTGTTTTTGTTTAGGACTTTTTGCACTATCCTTTAGAGGATTAGATACAGTCATCTTTCCTATAACATCTTCCAAGTTAATATTAAGTCCTGTCTTCCTGCCCTTTTCTTTCTTCTTGGTATTTCCTCCCTTTTGGGAACCCTTTTTAGGCTCGGCTTTAGTTTGGGAATCCTTTTTAGAAGGATCCTTGGAAAGGGCCTTCTCTTTAGGAGGATCTTTAGAAGGTACATTCTTAGGAGGGTCCAAATTGGGAAGGGCTTGGTTGGGAAGAGAAACATCTTTGTTAGGTTCCTTGGAGGTTGCAGGGTCCTCATTATTATCCTTTCATGAACATTGCACCCCTTTGAATCTTCAAATACCATCATCAGCATTAAGAACATGTTCCTCTTTCTCTTCTTTTTTTTTTACCTCAATAACGGTAGGAGTATCAACCCCCAAGCAAAATGCTCAATACATCAAATTCTACGAGATTCGCTTGCTCGTTTGTTTCGTCATCATTACTCTCGTCACTCCCAATGGAATGTGGATGGTAGCATATGATAAGTCCATTTGAACATGACCCCCCAATGGTAGCCCCCCATTTCCTAGATAATAGCATACCCCATATGTCAGGAATATCAATGACAACAACAACCATGAGAAGGGATATGTCAAGGTTCCTAGCCAAAGAAACCTTTAAGGTCCTTAATGAGACCTTCCACCTCAATAGGCTTGGAGTTAAAACCACATACCTTCTTATATGGTCGAGTGATGCTAAGACCCAATTGCTTCATAAATTTTAAGGGCATGATATTTGCAGAAGACCCTGAGTCAAGCATACAATTATGGAGATAAAGGTCATTGATAACCAAAGTGAGCATAAAAGGTTCATGTCCAGGGTTACGATCGGGAATATGAATGTTTTGCAAGTCTTCAGGTAATTCTTCCTCTTCAAATCCTAGGGACTTCTTAATTTGTTGTTTTTGTTCAGGAAGTTTTGCAATCTCCTTTAGAGGATTAGATACAGTCATCTTTCCTATAGCATCTTCCAAGTCAATATTAAGTCCTGTCTTCCTACCCTTTTCTTTCTTCTTGGTATTTCCTCCCTTTTGGGAACCCTTTTTAGGCTCAGCTTTAGTTTGGGAATCCTTTTTAGGAGGATCCTTGGAAAGGGCCTTCTCTTTAGGAGGATCTTTAGAAGGGACATTCTTAGGAGGGTCCTACTTGGGAAGGGCTTGCTTGGGAAGCGAATCATCTTTGTTAGGTTCCTTGGAGGTTGCGGGGTCATTATTATTATACTTTCATGAATATTGCACCCCTTTGAATCTTCCATTACCATCATCAGCATTAAGAACAAGTTCCTCTTTCTCTTCTTTGGTTTTGACCTCACTAACGGTAGGAGTATCAACCCCCAAGCAAAATGTTGAATACATCAAATTCTACGAGATTCGCTTGCTCATTTGTTTCATCATCATTACTCTTGTCAGTCTCACTTTTCTCATCTTCAGAAGATGAGTCTTGCTCCACTGCATTGGTTGTGTGAAAATTCGGGAATCCCGAATCCTATTGCAGAAATTGATGTTAATTCTTCTAATTGTTAATTCAATTAAACAATTTACTTGTTGTGCACTACAGAAAATATCGAATTAAATTCACTGCAACCTTCACAAATAAAATACTGCGGAAGAAATAAAAACGCTAGAAGAAAAAGATGCACACACACAATATGACACCATTATTTTTGGATTAAGTCCCCAGAAAAACCCAACTCGGGAAAGCCGGTGCAGAATCTAAGGGTTTTGATATTATGAAGTAGTGAAAACTGAGTACAAACCATGGATGCCCAAACTAGCAATCCAAACAGAGTAATAACTGGCAATAATAACTAGAAGAGAAAAATTTCTCACTCCACAGGTGATCCAACACTGACCTTAACTTAAATTGAGATGCTCCTTTCTCCCACTGCGCAGTCAATGCATCAGCCTACGTGGTTACTGAATCCCACAAGCTTTTAACTGCATCACTTCTCACTGTCTTGTCAACTGTTGTCTGGGAAACTGATACACTTTGCCTCCGGACCTTCTGCCTAACTTCTGGCTCAGAATCTCGCCTTCTCCCCTGCAAAATGGAAATCACCTCTAAAAGGCTCTGGGCTGCCTCTATGTGGAAATCACTGTCTCTCTGTAATTTACTCGCCAAAACTGGAAACGCTTCCTCTGGCCTCACTATCTTTACCCCTCTCTCACTGCTTCGACCTTACTGAATCACCTCCGACAACTGAATGCTGCTACTCTAGAGATCAGTTTCCCAGCAAAATTGAATGCTCAACTGATCTTTCTGTGTCTTCTCCAAGCCCCATCAACTTCTTCTTATAATCCTTTGTTGAGACTTCAACGACCACAATTAAATCTTAATCAATGGCTAGGATTAACTAGAAATCGGTCCATGTACTTTTCTAGAACACTCTCACCATGACTTAATTAATTATGATTAATTAATCATATTTCCTAAGTTTAGACTTAGAAAATATTAAAAATTGACTAATAAATCTAATTAAGTCGTCTTTATGTGGAATTTCCAAAAACAATTTATGGATATTGGAGAATACATGTATTCTAGCCTCTTTGCCAAACCTTGTGGCTAGAACACATCCGATGCTACAAAATCTAACACTCCCTCTTAGCGAGGAAAGTGTTCTAGTGCTGCAACCCACTGAAACAACACCCTATCTCTGCATCATATCCTGTCACGCTGCTAATTTTTGGCTACTGCCACCCACCAACCACTGCGCAACTATGATATGCGTTGCATCTGTGCTGCAGCTTACCCTGCTGAATTGCTACGAACACTGCATCTGCACTGCAACTCTGTTGTTGTTACTACTGCAACATCTGCAACTCCCTCTCATCTGTTGTTGCTGCTGCAACAGCGACTGAGAACTATCCAAGTACTGAACCATCTGTGTTCAGTATGATGCATCTGTCACCCGAGTCCTGACCGCTATTAGTCTTTCCGCTATCACTGGAGCCTCTGCGTTACTATTCACTCTGAACTGTGCCAACCTAAGTCACCTGACACGGGGACACGATGGACACGTGGATTCGAGTGTCGAACACAAACATGGTGACCCCCCGAAACAGGACACATTTGCATTTAATATATATACATATATATATATATATATTAAATGTAAGTTTTACAAAGATACATCATACAATCATACAAAGTAATAGACATATTCATCAATGATCCAATAGGATAAATACATGACACTATAGTTTTCTCATGAAGTCATCAAAATCAAAATGTGCTATGTAGGTAGTACAATGCCAATGGCAAATAGAAATAGAAAATACAAAACAACTACAAGTCTACAATACTACAAGCCTCAAGGTAGTGCCGCAGTAGGTAACTCATCAGTCCTCATCATCATAATCAACATCACTGTCCTCATCATGATCATTGTGCTCACCACTGCTCTCCTCTGCTACATCCTCCTCCTCTGTATCCAATGTCATCTCTGCATCTGTTGGTGTGGAGGATGACCCCTCTACTGTATCACCATCATCAAATGTGACAAGCTCTAGCACTGGCTCGTTGAGATCCAAGTTGGCCAATGCTAACTCAACACTGTTGTCCAGACCCATATCATCAGGAAAGACATCCCACATCTTTGTCTTTCCCTTCAACCAATCCTCCCTCTGCCTGTAAATAAGATGAAGGTTGGTGTGCACATACACCATTGTATTTGTTGTGGACTGCTCAAGTTTGCTCTTCTTCACACTATACAAATTCCCATATGTGCTCCAATTCCTCTCACAACAAGAGGATGAAGTCACCTGAGAGAGGAGCCTCATGGCTAACTGCTGTAGGGGAGGGCTTGTTTCCCCATGAGTTGCCCACCAAGAATAGGGTTTCTTAGCCCCCTGTCTCTAATCACATCATAGCTTGCAGTTCGCCTAGTGCCAATGGAAAACTCTGCAAAGGCATCCTCCACCTCATCAAGGGATGCCCTATCCTGAAAAATCCTCCTGAATGCATATTTCCTCCCCTGTGAGATTTCACCATCCATGTTAGGAGGGAATCTGCGAGAACATCCACCATTCAGCCACTCATGGCTGTAGTATTTTGGGTTCAAGGAGTGAGCCAAAAAATGTAAAGCTGTGCAATTCTTGTCCCATTTGCTAACAAGAATATCCTGTATGTTGGTGAAGAAGGCCTCTAATGATGTCTCATACTTGGGGCACTCACTATGTAAAATAATGTTCCTGACAGACTCAATCATGAAATCCCATCCCTCATAAACCTCTCCTAGGATGGGTTGGTCTGTATCTGCAAATCGAAGAAAGGAAATGATAGGGTCCATAATCTGAATAAGTAGGTCTACCCTCTCCCACCGAGCATCATCCAACACTGTCTCCTTCACTCTTTTTGAGGCTGCTTTATATGTCTTTCTCCAAAAAGGCCAAAACTTTGAAATAACCATGGCCCTAAGAGCGGTCTTGACCTCCATCAACCTCTTCAACATGATGAATGAAGAGGAAAACCATGTATCCGCAATCTTCAACAATGATAGTGAGGGCATTTGTATGGTTTTGTACAAAGTTAAGGATATAATTTGCATCCTCAATAATGCTTCCAATCCAAAGCACATCAGAGGCAATAGATTTCAATGCAAAGTTCACTGAATGGACAATGCAAGGTGTTCAAAATATTTGTGGATATTTAGCTTCCACAATCACGCCAGCAAGCTTGCAAATAGGTGCATTATCTGTAATGATTTGCACACAAGAATCGACACCTACATCTTCAATAAATTTAACAAATAACTCACCCATATATTGTGCATCCTTGTATTGTCCAAGTGCATCCACTGATTTCAAGAAAACTGGACCATTCAAGGAAGACACCATGAAGTTGATGAGTGGGTGTCGTGCTGGATCTGTCCATCCATCAGAAACAATGCTAACCCCAGATGTTGGCCATGCTGATTTAATACGCTCAAGCATTTTGTCCACCTCTTTCTTTGCCTTCGTCAACAATGTGGTTCTAAGCTTCTCTAACCCAGAAGGCACATACCCCGATGGAGTTGTTTGAGTTAGAGCTCAGCATATATCAATAAATAGAGGTAAGCGTGAAACATTGAAGGATATGAAGTTTTGATAGAAAAAAATGCAATGGTGAGATAACTCTTCCCACTTATCTTTCTAGAAAATCTTGTCCATTGGACCAAGTGCAGTTGCCTTTATTTTTGCTGCTTTTCCCCCACTAGAACTCTCAAATGGGAATTTTTTGTTGCTTTTCTTCAAGAATGGAAGGGGGTCATCATTCTTTTTTTGTTTTGTTTTTGATGCAACATTTTCCGCACCAACAAATGCCTCTCTATCCATTTCCTTTCTCTTTGTTAAAGGCACCTGTGTACAAGTTGCAATTCCACAACTTGGCAAAGCCAACAAATGAGCTTTCACACAGTAATATGTGCTCATGAAATGGTTGTGGCAAAAACTGCATTTCCAAGCAACATTTCCTCCTCCCTCCACCTTGCAGCCTGGTCCTATTTCTCTTGTCACATATTTCCACAATGGATCTTTGGGGTCTTGAGTATGTTTTCCCTGAACATTTTAAGTTGTTGTTGCAGCCCCACTTCCAATAGATGGAATACTTGCAGACCCTGATGAAATAGGGATAGGAGGGGCATCTCCAATGGGGACATTATTCCCCTTTCTTTAACCCATCCTCGCTGCCCTTGATTAAGTCATGAATGTTGTAAAAAATAAACAAAAATGCATAATTTTTTAAAACATATGCACATGCAAACCAAATGGAAAAAAATAGAGAGACAATGCACTTACCGGTTGCTTAAATCTCCTTGAATCGCTCCCTTGCTCCTTGCTGCTTCTTTCTCCTTGCTCCTTGCTCCTTGCTCAACTCACACACAATTACAAAGTGAGAAAACTAAAGAGAAATGGGTTATTTTATAACGCTAGATGCTTTTCCGCGCTAATCGAATCCGGGAAATCGGGATTTGATCGTGTCCTGTACGGACACGATCGGATTTGGTCAAGTGGACACAAATCCGTACAAATCGTGTCCAATTCAACCGATTCGGGACATGTGGAGGGTGGAGGACGAATCTGGTTTCATAGGTGCCAACTACACTGCTGCCAACTTTGCACTGCGCTGCCCAACGTCTTACTACTAATAGCCACTGTATATGTGTAATATCCCGAATGGAAATAAACAGCAATATAAAGCACATAAACAAATACATACAACAACTAGAGAGAAATCATAAGAAAATCAGACAATATGGAGAACGCTGAGCCATTTTATTAATACTGAGAAATGGAAATGAGTACAAAGGTGATTGGAATGATGGCACCTCGGCGTGCACTAGGCAAGCGTAGAAAGACTCTTAGAAGATGACTCAGAATGGTGCTCCCTCAAGACTGCGTTATCTCCAGAGCTGCTGGTACTGCTACTGTGCTGCTGCTACTGCTGGAATGAACTAAATCTTTAGGGTTTCTCCCCACCTCGAAAAATTCTGAAACTTTGGGAATAGCCTCTACTCCCAATACCCAGAAAAGCCCAGAAACCTTTCCGAAAATGGCTGACCCCTGGAAATGGCTCCCTTGAGGCACTACACTATTCCCCAATGAGGAACGCTGGCCCTGAATGATCTGCTCCAAATAATGGCCCCTAACTCCTCCAAAATGCTGGAATAGGGAAGGGCTGGCCCCTTTCCTCCTATCCTGGGCTAAATCCACTGTCAAACCCTCAATCCGAAATCACTTCCTCCCAAGACTGCGTCCTCCCTCTCACTGACTGCGCCGTCTCTCTGAGTGAATGCTCCGACTATGGTTACTGCAACTCTCTCTAGAAAAATAAGGATGGAACTCCTCACCTGAGCAGGCACTCGAAATCCCCCAGGGCTGAGGTTGGGATCTCTGAACGGAGACACCCGATGTACTGAACTATACGTGCAAAATTTGCTAAACAGCAAGCGTGCTCAATGTCAAAAGACAAATCTCATAGATACATAATCGGAATGAATGCAAATGAGGAGACCCTCCCTCCTTTTATGCTTGGTGAGCCTTGCTCTCACCTAGGCCCCACCATCAACTGCATTGTCTCCTTGAGCCAGGTTGTCCATCTCTCTCTACGCTGGCTTGGTCCCACGCTGCCTACGCTAGCTGCCCCTTTTCCCACGTTGCCACTTGACCACTAGGCCCCACGTTGCCAACTAGTCATGTCTCTTAAGTGACTTTAGGAAATACTTTTTATCCTAAGTGTGAGTTAAGTGTCCCTCTTCACCCTCTTTATTTATAACTTAACTTTATAAAGGCAAAATAGTCAAAATTAAAATTTCCAATTAGCTATTGCTAGTTGGGAATATTACAGTTCTCCCCGGCAAAACGTTGCTTGTCCTCAAGAAACTGTAATGATGGATGCTGCAAAATCTTATCACTCTCCCAGGTGGCATCCTCATGCGGTAAATTCCTCCATCTCACCAGGTACTCCTTGAATGTCATGCTCCGCAGCTGCCTCTCCCTAGTGTCAATATCTTCTGCTTGAGCTAGGAGCTCTCAGTCAAGAAAATCTTGTCCCTATAGTAGATCACCTCGTCCATCACCCTATACCTGTCATCTGTCACCTGTCTGTCCAAAATCTCACAGGCAAAACAGTCCTTGGAGTACTCCACCGGAAGTTGAGCCTTCCAATCCGTGTCCAAACTCATCAAGGACAATGCTGTCGGTCTGTGTGAAAGTGCATCAGCCACCACGTTGTTACTCGATGTCAAAATCATATGCCTGGATTTTGCTGACCCACTTGTGCTGCCTCTCCTGCAACTGTTTCTGCTCTACGAAGAATCAAAGGCTGTTGTGGTCTGTCCTCACTCTGAACCTGTTCCCTACCAGGTACTGTTGAAACTTGGCCAATGCATGCATGATGACCAACATCTCCTTGTCGTATATAGCATACAACCTCTCATGTGGCAGCAGCTTCCGGCTCTCGAAAGCTATGGGATGGCCTCCCTGCATCAAAACTGCGCCTATCCCCTCCCCTGATGCATCACACTCCAAGACAAAAGGCTGTGTAAAATATGGCAATGCCAAAACTGGACAACTACTCATCACCTCCTTGAGCCTGTCGAAAACCCTCTGCACTGTACCCTCTGCACTGTATCAGTCCAACTGAATGCCCCCTTTTTGGTGAGATCCGGGGTGCTGCAAGTTGTGAGAATCCCTTAACGAACTTCCGGTAGTAGGTGCAGATACCCACAAATCCCCGAAGCTCCGTCACATTCTTCAGCTCTGGCCAATCCCTTATGGCCCTGATCTTCTCCTCGTGGAACCTCACTCCGTCCACCTCGATGATGTGCCCTAGATAGAGCATCTTGGTCAACCCAAACTCACATTTGGGGAGCTTAGCATAAAATTGCTGCTCCTCCAAGATGTGCAATACAGGCTCTATATGTTGTAGGTGCTCCTCCCACGTCTTGCTGTAGATCAAGATGTCATCAAAAAACACTAATACACACTTCCTCAAGTGATTGCGGAATATGTGATTCATGCATGACTGAAATGTGGACGGGGCATTGGTCAGCCCAAAGGGCATCACCAAGAACTCAAAATGGTCGTAATGACACCTGAAAGCAGTCTTGCGGATGTCCTGCTCCCTCACACGAATTTGATGTTACCCGGATCTCAAATCAATCTTTGAGAAGAAATTCGATCCTCTCAGCTCATCCATCAACTCATCGATCCGTGGGATGGGGTATCGGTTCTTCATGGTCTTCTTGTTTAGGGCCCGGTAGTTAATGCACATCCTCAATGTGTCGTCCTTCTTCTTCATCAATACTATGGAAGAAGCAAAAGGGCTAATGCTGGGGCAGATGTACCCCAAAGCTAAGAGCTCATGGATGGCCCTCTCAATCTCATCCCGATAGGCCTTAGGATGCTTATAGGGTGTAGTGATGACAGCCTGTATGCCCTGCTCCAGCTCAATCATGTGCTCAAACCCCCGATCTGGTGGCTGCCTTGGTGGTATCTCCCCAAAAACCATAGCATACCTGTCTAAAATGGACTGTACATCTAGGTGTACGGCCTGCCCTGTAGATCCTGCCTCTGACACACGCAACTCCACTACCCACTCTATGCCCCCCTTCCAGAAATCTACCTCCATCCGGTGTGGTGAAACTGTCTGTGGTGGGTAGGTGTGCATACCCCGAATCTTCTCATGCCTCCCAGTATTCTTATCCGTCCACTCCATCTCCAAGGTCTCCCAATCAGTGGTGACCTTTCCCAGCGTGATCAACCACTGTACCCCCAGTATCACATTGGTGTCCGGAATGTCCACCACGAAGAAGTGATTTGTCAGGGTGTACGTCCCCATAGTCACTGCCAAGGCTGGCACATACCTGGTACACTGCATGGTCCGGTCCCCTGGAACCAGTACCAAAAACTCGTCAAAGCTCTCCATTGGTATGCCCCTCCGCTCTACCAACTGGGCATCAATGAAATTTTGGGTGGCCCCACTGTCCACTAACACTGAAACACGTTGTCTCCATACTGTGCCTCAGACATGCAGTGTCAAGTCCTTGGGAACTCCCCGCAGGGATGCAAGGGCTCCCCCGGTAGGTGCAAAAGCTGCACCTCCCGCTCCTGGTGGTGGAGGTGGTAGATGATCCACTCTCTGCACTGTACTGCTGCCTCCTGCTTCTACCTCCTCATACTCCTCTTCTTCCCCGCTACTGTCGGAGAAGACCTCAATGTAATGTGCCTTCCCCGCAGCACAACGGTGTCCTGGTGCCCATGGCTCCTAGCATCTGAAACATAGCCTCCTCCGCTTCAGATATCTCCTGGCCTCATCATCTCCAGGCCCTCTGCCCTGGTTCCCCCTTGGAGGTGGAACCCTCACATCCTTCCCCTTCAGCTAGAATGCCGATCTCTGGGGAAAAGGAGCTCTAGTCCGGGGTAGTGCATCCTGCAAATCCCGAGTCCTCCCAACTGCATCATGGAGTGTCGCTGGCCTCGTCGATCTGACTAATCCCCATAGAGGCTCTGCCAACCCATCTATGAACATATAGATCATCTGGGCTGGGGATAAATCAGGTACCATCATGGAGAGTCTCAAAAACTCTGAGATGTATGTGTCCGGGCTCTCGGTCTGCTTGAGCTTTGTCAGCTCGACAAAATGCTCCTCTGGATTCCTCCGATCAAAACGCTCTACCAGCTTCCGTGTAAACTCAGCATATGATGTCACTCCCGAGTGCACTAGCGTAGCCATCCCGTGAAACCACCAATCCTGGGCCTCGCCCTCTAGGTGCAGCACTACCACCTTGATGGCCTCTAGCTCTGTCATCTGATTAAGCTAGAAATAGATATCCAACTTCTCCACCCAGGCCTTTGCCGAACACTTGGATGATCCGTCAAATGTCAGTAAATGGAACCTGCCTATAGTGTGTTGTACATCCCCGTCATGTGAGTGTTGTTCCCCCTATGATGGTTGCGGGGTCTACTTTTCCGCTTGAGCTGAACGAAGTCATGGAAAGTGAGGGCATCTCTGAACTCCTAACCATAGGACTGGTACTCAGCAAAGTAATCTCCCATGTGTATCGGTTCCTGCTCCTGCTGTGCTCCTGCCCTAGTGTCTGCGGCAAGAAATGTAGGCATCGTGGAACAGGGAGGTGTGTGTGATGCCATCTGCTGTGCTGTGAGGTGATCCTGTAAGTGATGGGATGTGCGTGAGCCCTATCCAATATGGAAACCCCTTGGGGTTTCACGCTATCTAAACTCTGCCGTGAACCTTTGCCCCATCTCTTCTATCTATCTCGACAGATCCTACACTGACTTGAGGAGAAGTTCCCCAAAATCGTTCCCAGCATATTTTTCCTCCGCCATTGGTTCCTCTTCCTCTGCGTCCACCATTGGAATGTTGTCACCTTTCCCGAAAGTGAGCTCTAACCTCCGTTCTTGGTCTTTATACTTTCTTCCCCGGTAAGTGATGTATGGTTTTCCTGCTGGTGTCATAGACGATCTGCTCTATAGGCTGAGCCAAGTCTATGAGCTCTGATACCACAAAGGCCCAACCACTACACCAAAAGGCCGGATTGTTAGTGAGGGCAACAACCCAGTGCGTTAAGGGTTGGGCTAAACAGCCCACCGGAGCATCTGAGGGTGGCAGCTAAACAACCCTTCATTATGCGGACCCCTGACACATGGCAGGGCCCACCCTAAACAGGGCTGCCCTAAACAAAGATATTACAGCCCACCACGCTTCGCGAGTCTCGACATCGAGACCTATGCTCTGATACCACTGTAATATCCCGAATGGAAATAAACAGCAATATAAAGCACATAAACAAAGACATACATCAACTAGAGATAAATCATAAGAAAATAAAACAATATGGAGAACGCTGAGCCATTTTATTAATACTGAGAAATGGAAATGAGTACAAAGGTGATCGAAATGATGGCACCTCGGCTTGCACTAGGCAAGCGAAGAAAGACTCTTAGAAGATGACTCAGAATGGCTGCTCCCTCAAGATTGCGTTATCTCCAGAGCTGCTGCTACTGCTACTGCTACTGCTGGAATGAACTGAATCTTTGGGGCTGCTCCCCACCTCAGAAAATTCTGAAACTTTGGGAATAGCCTCTACTCCCAATACCCAGAAAAGCCCAGAAAGCTTTCCGAAAATGGCTGACCCCCGTAAATGGCTCCCTTGAGGTACTATGCTATTCCCCAATCAGGAACGTTGGCCCTGAATGATCTATTCCAAATAATGTCCCCTAACTCCTCCAAAATGCTGGAATAGGGAAGGGTTGGACCCTTTCCTACTATCCTGGGCTGAATCCACCATCAAACCCTCAATCTGGAATCACTTCCTCCCAAGACTGCATCCTCCCTCTCACTGATTGCGCTGTCTCTCTGAGTGAATGCTCTGACTATGGTTACTGCAACTCTCTCCAGCAAAATAAGGATGGAACTCCTCACCCGAGCAGGCACTCGAAGTCCCCCGGGGCTAAGGTTGGGATCTCCGAATGGAGACACCCGATGTACTGAACAGTACGTGCAGACTTTGCTAAACAGCAAGTGTGCTCAATGTCAAAAGACAAATCTCATAGATGCATAATTAGAATGAATGCAAATGAGGAGACCCTCCCCCCTTTTATGCTTGGTGAACCTTGCTGTCACCTAGGTCCCACCATCAACTGCGTTGTCTCCTTGAGCCATGCTGTCCATCTCTCTCTGTGCTGGCTTGGTCCCACGCTGCCTACGCTGCCCCTTTTCCCACGCTGCCACTTGACCACTAGGCCCCACGTTGCCAACTAGTCATGTCTCTTAAGTGACTTTAGGAAATACTTTTTATCCTAAGTGTGAGTTAAGTGTCCCTCTTCACCCACTTTATTTATAACTTAACTTTGTAAAAGCAAAATAGTCAAAATTAATACTTCCAATTAGCTATTGCTAGTTGGAAATATTACAATATGTCACTCTGGCATCTGACTGCACCAAATGCCACTGGTCCATCCTGCTACTACGTCCTGTGAGCTCCCGTAGCAAGGTACTGATTCAAGACGTGGACCTACTCAAGAATCCTGCCCAACTTGTAGCACTATGGGGCTACAAAACAAAATCACTCCACCTCACTCTTGCAGGTATATCTGCGAACATGGAAAAATCTTCCTCCAATCTCGAGGACAACTTATCGATCTCGGCTAAATCTACTTGTTGGTCCTGCTTCTTCGGCTTGTTCTTCTTCCTGAGAGGACACTGAGTGTTGTAGTGGACTAGCTCGCCAAACCTAAAGCACTTGACCTTCGACAGGTCATTCTTCTGCCTGCACTGCTCGCCCTGTCCCTTACTGGGACTCTTCAATGCGAGGGCCACATTATCCTCTTCCTTGACCTGCTTCAATCCACTGCTACTGCTACAGCCACTGATGGTGCTCCTCATCAGATCTTGCCTCAACTCTTCCTGCTGCAAGTCTGCACACATTTTGTCCCACCTTGGCAACGTCTCTTTTCCCAAAATACTTTGGACAAACACTTGCCACTCCTCGAAAATAGAGTTGAGAGCTATTCACACAATTTTTGTAGGTTGGGGCATTGACCCTACAACTGCCAACAAATCTCAGATCTCCTGAATCCTAGTGAGGAAGGGGTCTATGCGCCCCCCGTTCAGCATACAGGTACATTTCATCTTGTCTTCAAAGTACATCTTTCGCTGCTCAGAATATCCCTGGTATAGCGTGGAAAGGTAGTCCCACATCTCGTTGGCCATACCCAAGGCCGCTATGTGAGAAACCACATGACCCCAAACTCCATCGAGGATCAATCTCTTCGCCTTCATCATATCCTTCTTTTACTGTTTCAGTTGATCAGCATCCACGGGAACTGCTACCACATTATCGATATATGCCTTGAGATCATACTCATCCAAGGAAGGAAATCCTTGCCTTCTAGATTGCATAGTTGGAGGCTCCATCCAACCTATCCTGATCTCGCAGCTTGGTTGTTGCCATCTCAACAAATGTCAAAAACATTCTCTTCCCTTCTGCTCAGTTGCTGCTAGGCTCTACGCACTCCCTGCTAGAGTGAGAATCTCTGCCCACAACGACTGTTGATCTGCAACGGAAATCAAACTTCTGAATCTAGGAGTTCCTTGAGGAAAATTTTCCCCCAGTGTGTGCTCTTTCTTCCACTCGACTCTATTTTTCTCTAGCAACTGTTGCAAAATAACTGCATCCAGCTAGAGATCTGCTCTGCAAAGAATATACTGGATGCTCTCTTTGCCTCTGGTAATCCTCGATCTGGAGAAATCCAATTTCTCTATCGCTCTCTCAGAGAAATCGATTTTTGCTCAAAAATTGACCCTCCTGGCCAAAGAACTGCGCTGCCTCTCGGGTTTCGAACAGCTGCTTACGCAGTGCTATGAAACTCCTCTTCATTTCTGCTACTGAGCTCTCCGGCTTACAATTTGCGCTCTTATACCATGTGAAACTTTGGGAATCCCGAATCCTATTGCAGCAACTGATGTTAATTCTTCTAATTGTTAATTCAATTAAACAATTTACTTGTTGTGTGCTACAGAAAATATTGAATTAAATTCATTGCAACCTTCGCAAATAAAATACTGCAAAAGAAATAAAAACATTGGAAGAAATAGATCACACATACAATATGACATCGTTATTTTTGGACTAAGTCCTCGGAAAAACCCCAACTCAAGAAAACCAGCACAATAGCTGAGAGTTTTGATATTATGCAGTAGTGAAAACTGAGTACAAACTATGGATTCCCAAACTGGAAATCCAAACAGAGAAATAACTGGCAATAATAACTAGTGAGAAAAAATTCTCACTCCACAGGCGATCCAACACTTACCTCAACTTGAATTGGTTTGCTCCTTGCTCCCTCTGCCTACGCAGTTATTGCATCCCCCAAGCTCGGAATTGCGTCTCCTCTCATTGTCTCGTCAATTGTTGTCTAGAAAACTGATACTCTTTGCCCTCGAACCCTCTACCCAGCTTTTGGCTCATAATCTCGCCTTCTCCCCAGCAAAACGGAAATCACCTCTAGAGGGCTCTACGCTGCCTCTCTACGATGTACTCGCCAAAACTGGAAAATCTTCCTCCAACCTCACTATCTCTGCCCCTCTCTCACTACTTCGACCTTACTGAATCACCTCCAAAAACTGAATGTTGCTACTCTGGAGATTGATTTCCCAGAAAAATCGAATGCTCAATTGATTTGGTGTGTCTTCTCCAAGCCCCGTCGACTTTTTCTTATAATCCTTCGTGAGACTTCAATGGCCACGATTAAATCTTAATCGATGACTAGGATTAAGTAGAAATCAATCCATGTACTTTTCTAGAACATTATCACCATTACTTAATTAATTCTGATTAATTAGCCATATTTCCTAAGTTTAGAGTCAGGAAATATTAAAAATTGGCTAATAAATCTAACTAATTCATCTCTAGGTGGAATTACCAGAAACGATTTCTGGGTATTGGAGAATACATGTATTCTAGCCTCTCTGCCAAATCTCGTGGCTAGAACACATCCGATGCAACAAAAACTAACAGGTTGGATCCAACATGTTTGAGACTTCATATGAGCTTGGCTTATCTTCTTCACTTTTCTTTTTAAGAAAAATGTTTCCCCTTTGGAATGTAGCTAGACTTTTGGGCCTTCTCCAATGCGGTGATTTTGTTCATAACAATCTTGTCCTGTGAATGGACCTGTTCACTAAGCTTTTCCATCTTTTTTAGGACAGCCAGAAGGGTTTCTTCATGTTGATCCTTTGCTTTCTCCTTTTTGGCCTCAGTTTTGGCTTTGCAGAGGTCACTGGCATCCATTCTTGAGATATGAAGGTTTTCTTCAACTTGCATTGCCATTTCTTTAGCTTCGGCCAATCTGGAGGGTTTCTTGTCTCTTAAGGCATAGGTTAGGTTCCCACCCCCCCACGGCTTTGACAAACTTGTCAAGGATGTTGGCATAAGAGGGTTTCAGGTGATCAGGTATATCTCGGACAACCCTATCAAACTTTTGAATGAATTCTCGGATGTCTTCCCTTCCCCTCGCTATTTGATAGAACTTCTCAATGTTGAAGATCCCTTGGGAATTTCAAGACCACCTCTTCATGAATAGGTCCTTAAATTCATTAGATTCTTCAACTCACCCTGGGGAAGACTAAGGTACAATTCTCTAGCTTGTCCCTCAAATGATAAAGCAAAGAGCATCATGAGCTTATCTTCATCAAAAATCATCCTAGGGGACATGTGCCAATAGAATTCCTCAACAAAGTCATGGGAACTTGTTGGGCCTCGAATATGCCCATGTATTTATCATGAAATATCACCGTTCATACCCTAAAACCTTAGGTTTTTAACACGTTCTGTACCCTAATTCCATAACTAGCCATCAAATACACTCCATGATTGGTTATCATTAGTTTTCTTAGATTTTCTATGATTAAAGATGATTATGTCATGATTTACTAATGACGGTCTTGCTAAGCTTGTTTGTCAGAGTGTTCCATTGTCGAATTTCTTCACAAGACAGTGGAGTACGAAAATGGCTAACTTAGGGCTTTGACACTTTCGACATGCTTCCAGAGAAACCGAGAGAGGTTATTGTCAAAAATAATATTATAATACCTTTCCATAACTTGGATTTCACCCAAGTCACTCATGTCGGTCTCTAGAAGGAAATTAGCAGATTTGCCCAAATTTGCAATAAATTTCAAACTTCCAAATTCTGCCTTGATTTCCGTGCAGCTGAAAGAGAATGAAGAAATTCTGGAACATGGGTATTGGTCCCAGTATGGAAAATATATTACGATCTAAAACAATTTTCTAAAATTACCTACGGTTTGGGATACATGCAGATTTATTTGGGGCCAATTTATATAAAATTCGAAAAAATCTAGACTTATAAACATCTCCCAAATAGCCCTGTTTTGGACCTGGCAGTTAAGTTCTTCATTTCTATGGGTGAAATACAGTTGGCAAGATTGATGATCTCTATGCAGCAACTTCTAGACCATTCTAGATCATCTCCAGCATCTTATCCATGAAGCCACTAATGGAATATTGTTGAACTGCAAGCCAAGGATTGAATATTGTAATCAGGACTAATAGGTCGAGTTAGTATAGGAATCTTTTGGTGTTGATCTGCATAAACTATTTTCCATTTTCTAATTATGAGACTGTCTATAAAGCCTGCGCTGGAGGAAGATTAGGGGGAGTCATGAAGTTTATCAATCTTTGAGCTATTTGTTATCTAAGTCAAGTGTAACTCTGTTTTAATTTAAGACGATTTCTACCATGATCTGGAGCATGTGTTGATTGAAGCTGTGGAGTGAAGAATTGATACATGTTTGAATTAGTTTGCTGAGTATCCCTTTACCTCTGTAAGTTCATATCCCAGGTGTGGCAAGGGCCCACCATAGGCTGGGAAGTTTTGTTCATCATAGGTAGATTTTAATAAGATGTGTGATTTCTATTAGTTTTGATTTCATAGTTGCATTTTTAATTCCATTTAATCATCTAAATATTTAAAATTTCTTATTACAAGTTCGATTTCCCTGTGTATGATTGCGTTTCCGGTATCACTGAGTATTGTCTTTCTCGTCCTGGTGTGATTTGCGTGAACATCCTTATATGAATGATTTCATAAAATTTGTTTGATCCCTATTCACTGGAAGTCTCTCAATCAAATTACAAAGGAGCACTGAGATTTAAATTAACATGAATCCATACTTCATCGTAGCACTACGATCCACACATTAAAACCATTGGACAGGTATCCATATTAATTCGAATACAAAGTGAATCCTCTGCTCTCCCTTCAAATGCCAAGCACGATGAATTAATTGGATCAAAGTGGAGTTGTGTGTTGACAGCATTTCAAATATTGCCCATATTCGCTCACGAAGTTAAATGATAACGTTTTTCAAAGAGTCTGTGTTGAAATAAGAGATCACAGACTTCAAATTGAATGCATAATCTCCATGTAAGGTTGATTTCCTTACATCTACAAGTGTCATTTAACTAAGGTATAAATTGCAGATTCATTTCATGGGATTATTTTTGGAAGTGCCAAAGAAAAACATATTTTCCAGAATATTGCGTTTATTTGCAAGTGTCGAAGTATTTATCATTTTCCGGAAGTGTATTTTTATAAATGTTCGATAACACTAACTTTAAAATATTAGAATTCAGGATCATTGTTGAAGTTGAGATCTTTATCTATTTGATGACTGAGATCAACTATTGTGGAGGCTGATTTCTCTATCATTTCTGGAGGCTGTGAATTATTGTAAGATGGTGGCTGAGGGAAACATCTTTAGATCATTCATATTAGTCGAGTGTCACCACCTTTAGAATCTAAGTTATTGAGATATAAGGGTCATGATCCTTCTCTTGAAGCCGAGTTATTGGATTACTTTTTGGGGGCTAAATTCTAAATTGTGCATTTATCTTTTTAAGGTCAAATTCTATAGATCATAGAGTTTGAGTCCTGTAACTTTAATTTATCTTATTGTGGCAATGATAGACATTCCTAAGGATAGATCACAAATTTGGGTGAGTTTTGACTACAAAAAGATTCGATGTTGGAAGTAGATTAAAGTTCGCTTACAATATTGTCAAAAGATTTGAATGGTGTGTGCAATTAGTTATATCTTAGACATCAAAATTTATTATTTTCATTTGACTGAGTGTGTGAGGCAGAGTATTTAGATCAGTTCTTAGCAGCAACATCTTTTATTTATTGTTGAATAGTGAAAGAAGCACTGAAGTTAGTGTGTAGTTTTAAGGATTGAATGCAAGACTGATTTCAAGATTTCTTAGCCTTAATTTTAATATTGAGTTGTGATTGCAAATAGATTAGTTCTTTCAATGATCAATTTCAAAGTGTAAGTTGCAAGAGTAAGAAGATTAGGATTTTGAATGCAATTTTGAGCTACCTAGTTGCTTGGTTAAGGATCTGCTTTGTGTTTATTCACAGTTTGATTGAAGTAAAGTTTGTAGTAAAGAACTTGGTTTCATTTAAGATTCTTTGCAAGTACAGAAGTTAAAAAAAGGTAGGTGGTAATAAAGAGAATCGGATAAACAACAGCAGCAGTGTAGTCAGCAGACAGCAGGCAGAGGTGGAATAGGTGGGTGGTCGGGAGGGCTCAGTACACGGCAGCAGGGCTTAGACCTCAAGGCGGGTAAGAAAGCGTATAGGCAGTCAGTCGGGAGGCAGGTAGTCAGGAGAGAGATTGAGCGGTTCAACCAAGGGTATATGTTTTATTCTCCCATAGAAGAAAGCCTTCTTTTCCTAAGAGCATGTTCTTCTCTCCCTAAGAGCTGGTCAATTCCATCTGGCAGGTTTCCTAACACTATCTTCGGGGCATCATCCTGAAGGTTTATGAGGTCAACTTGCAGCGGGGCTTCATCACTTTATATAATCATATTGGAAACTTGATAGGCATTCTTATCTTGGGCTGGCTGGGGTCTAGGAGCTTGTATCTGAGGTTGTTCTTGAATTCCCAAAAATGCAGAGACCTCTTTTCTATGAGTAGGATGCTTTCAAACTTCAGAAAGAGGCATAGGAATTTTCAACTTGCTAAGTTCATACCTGCTATCAAATGGTGGAGGCACTTGTGGACCCGCATTAGCAGCTTTGGCAGCATAGGGAGGCTTGGTCAGAATGGGGCTTGGCTGCTATGATGCTTCTCCGGTTTGTGCCCGAGTCCTAGCCATCGAAATGGTCTATGTGTGGGGAATAATGAATGGTGTTACAAAAGCAATCCCAAAAGTGATACTAAATGCTGTGAATATAATTAATAGAGTGGTAGATACAATAAGTCCTAAGGGAATTACCTAAGCATCCATAATAAGGTTGAATGATTCTGTACTATAACAGCAAGTTGATTTTCATACTCTAGTTTAGGTTAGATGCCCTGATCCTGCGTTACCTACACTTGCACCTCGAAGCTTACGAGTCCTAGATTGATAATTTAATGTTGGAAACTATAAACATATAATTTCTCCAACAGAACTTGTAGTGGAATTTTCTTTTAACTTTGGTAACCACCAATTGTATTTCTCAGGTAATGGATTGGGATCATCACTCAATTTCAAATGAGAAAATACATTGACCAAATGTCTTTCACTTTTGGTCATCTTGCGTTTGTTAGTGGTAGAACTAGTTTCTATCTCTTGGTGGGATCACTGACTTTTTCAAACTCAGGGAGAAGGGTGGTCCCAACAAGTGATGGATCATGTCCCTTCCTTTTTGAAACAACCCTAGTTAAAGGAGGAATAGTGTCGCCTTCAAGAAAACTAGGGGTTTGACAATGAGTGGAGTCGTTAGAGGAATAATCAGATTGTCGTCAATGAAACAATTCCTCAATGATTCACTAGGGAGGAAGACATGCTTCCTCCCTGGCAACGGCGCCAGAAATGTTACCACTCAAACTAACAAGGGGGCTAAAAGGAACTCCTAGAGGGACAACTGCTAGATCAAGGTCAACGATGGAGACTTAGTCCATTGTCACCTCAGCTAAGACTCCCTACTCTTTACGGACTTTCTCAGATGGGAGGAGACTCGGTATATGGGAAGTCACTTATGAAGAATGGATCAACAAATGGATGTGAAGTGACCTCAATGATCTTTTCCCTAGAAGAAGATTAAGAATGGAGCTTGCTTGCTCTTTATGCAAGGTACAATGTTTTCTAGGAGGAGGTGAGGATTTAAGGGCTAGGTTAAGGGAATGTGACTTGTAAAGGAGTTTCCCAATCCCTAAAGTCCTTGGAAAACTTGCATTTCCGAGTTGTCTTAAAAGAATTGTCTTTGATGAGAAATGGAACCACACGAGGCCAAGTGGACCCAGCCTAGGTTAAGGGGAGGGAGTTTAGCAACCAATGATGATCCTAACCTAAACAAGGAAGGGGAAATGATCAAAACAAGAATTTCCACTCAAAAGTGTCAAATTGATCCTATGAGGTACTAGCCTAGGGAACACTAGGGCAAAGTTTGATCTCAAAGCAAGGGCTTGGGATATCTCACAATCCCACCGTTGGAATTTCTTCAAATTTGGTGGAGACCTTGAGGATACACTAGCGCAATAGAGGCTAGGAGATTGAACTTTTTCTATTGCTACTTTGTGCAAATGATGCCCTATTTGGCCAAAATGGCTAGACATAGGAAAGAGGGGGAAAAGGTGAAGAAAAAAGGTTTTAAGGCGATCACCTTATGGTGGATCAGTGTCTAATACCTTTGGGGATATGGAGTCAAGAAGAATTATGAGGAAGGATGTCGTTTCTAGCTCAAGGAGGCTCTAAGGGCAACTTCATCCAACATTAGGGAAAAAAAGAAAGTGACCTTAAAGCATTTATACTTCGCTTGCAAAAGAAGATGGCTAATCAAGATAAATTCGATCCATAGGACAATTCGTTCAACAAACATGGCCCATACATAGAGATATGTTATATGGAAACATATTTTCATAATGAAGCAGTAAATGCATGCAACAATTAACCCTAAAATAGCGAAAATCCCATGATCAATGTATTATGTATGTGACAAAGTAAAATAAAATAGCATCAACATCGTACTTACATGTAAGAGAATATATCCAACCATCAATAAATTTGCCAATAAAGAAGCTCCAAGATAATAAAATCTAATCCAAACATCAAAATTCATCCATGCTCCAATTCGTCCACCAAGAAGGAAATGTGAAAATCTCAAGAGAGAGAATGATCCAATCCAAGTGATAATACAATATGAATTCATGTCACTCCTATTTATACACTAATTAGGAGTTCGAATTACATAATTGGGCCTACATTAGCTGTTAAAATAAAATAATGTGCAAAGTAACTAATTTTTTTGTGACAAGCCTACCAAACTAGCTCATAAATAAAATAATAAGCCTCTCAAGAGGTGAAATGATAAACAATGCATGTCGTTTGGCCCTCCAAGAGGCCTGATGAGGTCCATAAGTACAATAATGATGAATAGTACCCTCATGGGTCTGCAATTAGGTCGAAGATGTCTGTAGACCATCTGTAAGGGCTCAGATGATGGAATAAATGATGTCACATTAGTGTACTAGTCTTGGGTCACCTGCCAAGTGTATGGTGCAACCGTGGGGTTGAATGGGCATGGTATACTAGGTGCATCTTTCTCATCCAATAGGTGTATCTTGAACAATCTCTGAACATCTCTAGGGATCCATGGAGTGATGTCTATGTTGTGGAGGTCTGTGGCTTTCTACACACACCCTATATGTGCCAATGTAGCCCTCTAGAGAGTTAGGACCCCGTATAGGGAGACCAAACTCGGGATTGGCACCATCTGCAATCCTGCATAAGATCCAATATGTCTCCTAGCCTTCCAGTGCAACATGTCATTAAAGTAATCGGATAAAGAGCTTACAAACCATGGACAACAGGTGGACACTTCATAATGACACGCCCTTCCACAGTGGGCTTTGGCATGTGCTAATGTCTCCAAGCTCCAAAGGGGATTAGCCAAGTACCCTATTAGGTGGTTTCTACCATTATAGGGGATAGTATGTCTGAGGTACATCCGTCAAATGCTAGTGCCATGTGATAAAGAGGTGAATGGAATAGGGAATAAGAGGGGCAATCCTGAGCCACATATCAGGGTACAAGGGTAGCTAGAAGAAGGGAAGCCCACACTTGGGTATATAATGTATAGGAGGTAGCAATCGTAATATAGGAGGTGCCCCGGCCTTGATTTTTCCACCCTTCTTTATATGCCCTTTGCCTTTTATGATTTTTCTGTGATTAATTGCTCGAGGCTCAAAGGATAAGAGCATGATGTTTAAGATATAGCAGTGGATACCCCCTTTTTGGTGGGGCGGTGCATTTCCCTCCAGGGGTTGGGACAATCATGGGTCCCTGAATGATAAAGGAGGCTCATCTAGGGCCTATGGAACCAAGGTGATGGCTATGGGTATGGGGTAGAGCTCATGCATTGACTTTTTACCACGTGCTAAATATGTTTGTCCCGACCATTTTTTGTATCTTGTGGTACATTTTTATGTTGAATATGGCCATTTATGCTTTTACTTTCCTTTTCAGTTGCTTCAACCTCCGGGGCATCATTCCAAGTCTGACCCAAGGTGGGGGCACTGGAAAGGGGAGGCTAGCCCTATGTGGACCAAATGAAGAAATGTGGACCCGGGTGGGAAAGATGATAAATGGGGTTATAAAGAATGGAAGGGAGGTGATATATGTGGATGAGGGAACGGGACCACGCAACCAAAATCAAGGTTTCCCAAGTAGTACCACCCTAAAACCAAATGGTCAGTAAAGGAGATCCCACAAGGCTAAGATCCAAGTGTAACATCTAAAAGAGACCAAGGTTTTTAAAGAAAGGTTAAATAGACTTTCTCATAGTAGAAATCTTGCTAGTCTTGGTCAAGAGGCTATTTGTGATATTCATTTGCTTTTTCAAGAACAAGTTCAGCCTAACATCATGAATGATTATTTTGCTCCTTGTAATTTTACTAACATAAATGACTATCTTCACAATATCCCTGACAAGGCTATTGAAATGTTGTCTTATTTTAATGGTAAGAATGCCATTAGTGCTGCATCACATGTGAAGAACTTTAATGTTTTCATTTTTAAGTGGTGTAACGCTACTGACTATGCAGATATTAAGATGAGACTTTTTGTTCTCTCTTTAGAAGAGGATTCTCTTGATTGGTTCACTAAGCAACCTGCTAACTCTTATAACACTTTACAAGCTATCATTAATGCTTTCATGGGAAATTTTGGAGAGAGGACAGAAAATAGTCACTTGATCAGTGCCATTAGCAACATGAAGAAAAACGAGAATGAAATCACAGAGGAGTTTAACAAGAGATTCAATGAATTGGTAAAAAGCATGCCTACTATTGTTAAACCTCTTGATGAATTTCTCTTATGCTCATATTTGGATTCTTTTGGTGTTGACACTGCTTATGAGTTGAGGAGAAAGGAGCCTACAACTTTGGGTGTAGCCCAAACTGAATCCTTGAAGATGGAAAGGGTTAGAAAGCAATCGGGAAAATATGAAATTCTTGGTTTCAATAGAGGGCCATCAAAATCTAATGATTCCAAAGGCAATGCCAAGGAAGAGACTACACATGATCCTATTAAAAAATTAACTCAACTCATCAAGACTATGGAAGCAAATCACACTAAAGAGACATAAGCCATAAAAAATAGGTTGGTGGCTATAATATCCCCAATTAATTAATATGGTTAAGAAGAATTTCCATTTTTGCAATTTTGGCCCTTGGGAGATGTTTTGGCATTAGCACTTAGAAAATGTGGGTTTAGAGGCCCGATGTGTATTTTTTATTAAAGCAATCCCAAACATTAGAGTTGGAGGGGGAACATCGAGCCTCTAGTGGAGCGTGGAGGCCACCCATAGAGAATTACGGCCCACATGAGAAATACACACTCATTGGAGCAAGTTTGGTGGGCGGGAATCGAGTTGGGCCGACATGGGAATTTTGGAGGCACTTTGACAAAAAGGAAGGAAAGGCACTCATTTTGGCATTCTTGATCATTTGATACATTGTCTTAGAAAAGCACGCTTGAACTGAAGCCAAGTTTGCAAGTTTTGTTCAACACACGAGTGTTTCCGAGCGGCAATCTCAACCCTTACTTTGGTGGACTTCGAGTGCCAGCCCAAGGAGGGAGTCTCACCTATTCCAGTTCGAAACAAGAGTAGATATTGCGAGTTTGGGGTGTAGAAATTATATGCACTACGCATGCATATGTCCAAGATTCTCCTGATCACACACTATTTTAACTTCATGCACAATACAGAATCTATTCCACCATTGATCATCACATGTGGAAATTAACACAATTGCAATGCACACATTAACACAGTTGTTTTAATGGGAAAGCCTAAAGCTAAAAAACCCCAACTATCTGTATATAATATATGTCATAGAGATCATGTAACAATCCTCATACAAAGCTGATCATATCAAGCTCTCAGTACAATACAATCGCTACACACTAATCAGGTCCGATCTAGCAAATCCATGCACCGATCTCTGCCACCTGCTAGCCTGCCTCCACTGCGCAATCCCTGCTGAAGAATGGCTTTGGATGAACTCAAATTTCCCTAGCCTTGCTCATGCAATCTTCATAGGCATCTCTACTAAATTTGTGGTGCAAACAATGCAACACTATAGTCACAACTGATAGTTACACTTGCTCTTGCACCTACCTCTCCACTGGTCTCCACTGAAACTGTCCATGCATTGTAGTTAACTGATGTATTCTTCAGTTGATTAATGAGTTAATATTTAGTGAATTAATTAATAATTAATTCACACCACTCTCACTAGTGTATCAATCAGTTAGACTAGATACAACTAGCTCAACTGTGTCTAACTGAGTTAAACTGAACACAACTTCGCCAACTACTTCTACAACTCCACCAAACTCTGTCCCATGAGTTCTAACTGAAGTCCTCCATGCAATAACTCCACTAAACCCTCAGGAATAGCGTAATTCCTTCTGTCAGCTCCTGTGCCACATCTGTGCACTTAACTGAAGTGCTCCAAGAGAATAAGATAATGTTTAGAGTCCAAATACTATTAAGAGCTAATAATATTCGACATATCTATTTTTAGACTGGAAATCTAAAAATAGATTCCGCCCAATATGTCTAAAAATAGAAGTCCATCTATTTTTCCAACTTGATCAACCATCCACAAATAGCATCCTGCAACTCATAGAATATGATCGACATGTCTAAAATAGACTTTGCGACAAAAATCACCTGTGTGGGCCCCACCTAGTTTAGGTGATCATCTTCCAACTAGGATAAGGAATGATGTTTCAGGATGCCTTCTTCACTGTTTCTTGTTGCAATCTTCAACATGGGGAGTTTCCAACGGTAGCAGCACAATGACTGCGCAGTCCTTGGAGGAGCCACACTTGGTTGATGAGTAGACAAGGGAGTTTGGGCATGAAACTTGAGGAGTCGTCCGGAGAAGTGTTTTGAGGGAGATTGCAGCCATTTTTGGGGCTTCTCGTAGCAGGATTGACAGATGGATCGAATTACCCAGCAGCAGAGCCATTGAGGGAAAGGAGGGCCGAAATTCCGAGGTCAACCATTGGCCAATTCCTTCGTGGGTTATTCTGGGTATTTGGTTGAGAGGTCAGGATTAATTTCTCGAAATTCTCTAAGCATACGAGGACGCCGTAGCAGCAGTTCTTTGTAGCCAACAACGTATTTTCTGGAGAGTTCAGCATAGAGCCAGGAGAGAGAGGAAGCATATCAGATAGGCTCTTCATATCTTTCACTTAGGCTTTGGTAGCTTGCTTTGTTCAAGCTCAGGTGCACTCTTTCCTGCACCACATTGTACCATCTTATTTATTAATAAAATGGCTTAACATCGCAGTTTTTGTTGCAATTACATGGACTAATTAATGTGTTTGTTTTTCGTGGTTTTTATATCTATGCATGATTTTTTATTTATTGTAAAAATTCCCTAGGAATATTATAGTGGTATCAAAGCAATAATATTGGCTCAGCCTATGGTAAACCATTCATTCTATGACACCAGAGGACAGGAAGATATCACTAATAGGAAACAGAGATACAAAAGCAAGGAAAGAGAGCTACAGATTACCCCTAACCCAAAAACCCTTGAGCAAGAGGTTGAGAAACCAGACATGGAGGATAATCCTAATGACAGAGATAGGAGAGAGGAGGACTTTTCCCATAGCCTCTTGAAGGGCTATCAATGATTTGGCCAAGGGTATTGATGAGTTGAGACAATATAATAATAGTAATACCAGGGGTAAGGGCAGCGACGTATATATCCATTTAGGAGAGGGTTGAGGCACCTCACTCCACCAGGGACACTTGAACCACCATACCACAAACCAAAAAAATATGCCCCACATCTATAACGCACTACTCAAGTCGACTATCCCTACATTTATATCATCTGGTACTGGAGGGCAGCATGTGCAGGAGGATGTGCCCAAGGAAGACTATTTATTATAGTACTAGTCATACGGGACTGATTTTAGAGAGGCCGTCACCTTCAAAGATTTCTGCTAGCTCAAGAATAACAACAAGAACAAGGGGCCAAGTGGGGGAGTTTATGCGCATGGCACTGATTTGCAATGCACGATGGGAAGGTTATTCCTTCCAACTTTTGATGGCTCTTCTAAGAGCTCAACCAGGGCATGGGTTGAGCATGAGGCTAAGGGCACACAGGGTTGTGAGGAGCACCTATATACACTCAGCATGACACAGTAGTCACCCTTGATGGAGATTCCCTTGATAGCCCTGACTAACACCTTGGGGGAGAGAGTAGAGCATACACCAATAGAGCCCTACATTGACGAGGTGTCAGGAGACACAAAGGTGTCCACTGTTGAGGAGGTGCCATCTATTGTTGAGGTATCCATTGATGTGGCATCCAAGGCTATCTGGGTTTTTGGTGATAGCAGCACATAGTAGATGGGGGAGGTTCCAGGAGAGGTACCCACCCTTGATGAAGCACCAGGAGATACAAAAGTATTAGAGGATGGCCACCCGCAACAGTTTCATCAGTTTCAGGCTGACCTTCTAGCATTAAAAATGAAGGCCACGTTAGTCCGAGAGGCTATTCTGCGGCGGAACAAGGAGCTAGAGGACATGAGAGCGGTTTGTGTCAAGTCAGCGGCCAAACTGACTCACGTTGGAGAACGGTTGGATTCCCTAATGATACAATTAGAGTGCCTATTGGAGCGTCAGAGCAGCCCTCTTCAGGCATACATAGATGGGGCCAGAAGCACTGGCAGGTTACCTTTTCCCATTGGAGAGAGAGAGAGTCAAAGCTACCTAGTCAGATTTCATGCGTTGCCCTGGATAGCAGGATGAGATAGCTTGAGTTGCACAGGGTGCAACATCTGCATGTTGGGGTTGTTCTAAGTGCAAGAGTTTGTGCATTCGGTCTCCCTCTTGGGGTTGGATGGCAAGATATTCTGAGTTGGTACCTGGGGGAGTGGGCTATGGAGATGGTATTGGACCTGGGTGTAGCTCAGCAGGAGCTTCCAGGCATTAGGGATACCAGAAGCACAAACTGGTATTGGGGTCCAAGTAGGACTACCTATCACTTCCTAGGTATGTCGGTTGACTACGACCTAGATGGTATAGTTGACCTAGCAGTTGGGTGTGCGCATTCATTAGGGGAGTTTTGGTCAACAGAAGTGGCCAATGAGCTTATGGGCAGACCCCTTGGGTTGTCTTGGTATTATGGTTGTGCATGGGGTCACAGGGTGATCAGCATACTCTAGCAGAAGTTTGTCGGAGGAGGTGGCATTGGTAGGCCACCAGACAGTGCCTTGTATGGAGCTGGGGATTCTTCACATTTGTGTGGGGCACGGAGGACACAGAGGGGCAGAGCAGGGGTGACATCGCTACTGGCACTTATTGGGTCCCTCGGGGAGGATTTGGAGGGGATATACACTCATCGGAGAGTATGGTGATGAGACGGCGGAGGTGATGATACCAATCGGGTGCAGGCCTGTTGAGAATTTGTGTATTGGGGTAGCATCGGGTGTTCTCTAGCCCTTAAACTTTGTGGAGGGGCTAAGGAACACATCACCTCCAAAACCTAGAAAGCGTTTGGAGAAATTTCATTTGGTGTTGAAGTTATTCAGATAATAAATTTTTTTAATGAGGACCCTAAGTCTAACTTAGGGAATTAGAAAAATAAAGTGAATTAATTAACCACATGTGATGAAATGTTCTAAGTGATGCGGATCAAGCAGTCTTTTAATCTTAGCCATCGATAAGAGATTAAATCACGGCCGTTGATGTGTCAACGAAAAAGCATAAGAGAAAGGCTTGAGGGTCAATTGGATACAGACACATAGAGGCAGAGCTGAGAAACTGAGCTGGAATTCTAGGGCAGGTTTGATAAGAATTTCCAGAAGAGTTTTCTGCAACAAGGGGTAGTATTGGCTAAGGGGATGGTTTGATCCTAGAGCCAAGAGTCAGCAAGAGGCAGAGGAGCAAGGGCAGCAACAGCAGCTGCACAACGCAGAGGGCTTCAGCCACTATGCCGATGCTAAGCAAGCCCCGGAGGGGCAGCGCTGTAGCTTCAGGAGGCCACCAGAGTTATGCAGAGGCCATCCAAGGTAGCGTAATGACTGCGTCACCTGGTCTGGGGTTACGCAGTCCCCTTTTGTGCAGTGCAGGGGCACGCAGAGCCTAGCAGGGCTGATGTTGGGGCTTCAGGGGCAGCGTTGGGGTTTCTAGGGCTAGAAATTGGCTGAGTCTTGTAAATCCCGTTTGAGGGTGTGGATCAATCAGAGTTTTGGTCTCAGAACAGCAGGGATTGCTGCAGATCTATTATTTTATCTGTTGGGTTAACCAGTTGGGTGCCTAGATTTATTGTACTCAAATTCTACATAATAATAATAAACCCTCATATCTGTTGCACCGGTTTTCTCGCATTGGTTTTTTTCCGGGGACATTTGTTTGAAAAAACTGTCACTTTGTTGAATGAGCGTAGTATTCAGTAAATGATCTGTATGTGTGTAGGCTGTTAGTTGTGTTTACTTGGGTATTTTCTGAATATTTTTTTTGGAAATAGCTTGTATAACTTAATCACAAGTAGGAGAAGTAAACCAAGATACTACAGTAGGGTTTTTGCATTGTTGTATTCAGAAATTTTCACAAGGCCAATGCATATGGACACAACTTTAGGCCATCACATGCAAGGATGTGTAGGAGCATCTAGCATGGAGCAGTGGTATGCAGATGGGCATGGAGACGCATGGGGGTGTGTCGTAGTATGTTGGTCTGCGTTGTAGAGTAGGAATGCCTCACATCGCATTGAGTACATGTGGGGAGTGACACAGGCGATACACAGGACAGTACAGGATGATATAGTCGTAGTCGGGGGTATCTAGTGGTTTATAGGGGCACGTTGTGACGTACAGTGGCATGCCGAGGAGTGTGGTGATAGGTGGTGGTATGCAATGGGACATGCGGTGACATAGTGGGCTCTTGGAGCGCTGCCTCCACAAAGACTTATGGATGGGAGCATGAGGCATACCATTGGATGCAACTCACTTAGGTTCGATGAGTACATTGTTGAGCATCTAGGGAGACCTTGTTTAGAGGAGACAGGTCTTTAAGGGGATTATCAGCAGATCCGAGGCAGAGAAAGGTTCGTCCATAGGACCACTCTTCAGTATCCTTGTAGGCTCACGACCATACCCTTGGGGACCTACCCAACCATCATCCAACGGTGTTGCTTACATTCAGAGAGCGTTTGGCGGCTTCCCCTCGATGCTCTCAATTAAGGTAGTAGGACATGGGAGGCCCACCCTAGGCAGCTAGATGAGACACTGCGTGTCATGGCGACTCTCCAATTGAGACATATGGTGGATGCATGAGCCGATGGATACAAGTTTGGGAATCATTGTCGAGGTAGCATATGTTCCACCCTCGGGCTCACACTTGGCGAGAGAGCTACATGATACACTTTCGGCGAGACATCCTGAGGCGCTACATGAGCATAAGGGACATTGGATGAGACTTCATCTAAAAGAGGGTTTCCAAACTCTGACTAGTGTTCGAACGTATCATCAGGAGTTGGGATAGCAGATATCACTATGTGGTTTGGCAGGAACAGGACAGATTGGCATGCCTAGGACAGATTCGTGATACTTGGGAACCACCTATGGGATACATACAAGGATCAAAGATGAGGATCAGATGGGCTGTAGTAGGTAGCAATGCTATGCAACAGCAACCCATGAGGTGTAGGAATTGTGAGCTCCTAGTATGGTTGGGGGATTTAGGGATCCGAGTGCCAAGTGGATCACTCCACTTCTCAATGGGTAGGGTTATGATGGAGAGTGATCCAATTCTTTCCTAGGCTGACACATGGAAGATGCAGTACGAGTATGTTGAGCTGTTGAGAATGGTCGGGATGTCACCATGTTAGCAGGGTTGGCTCATTCTCCGACAGGCAGGGGATTTTGGCATAGTAGGGCTTAGAAATTCGAATACCCGTAGATTTGAGATGACTTCTATAGGGGAAGGTCATCCAGATCTTCCATTGGGTCTTAGCGATTCGTTGATGGTGTGGGGTACTTCGCCTGTGTGGCAGGGTGATCAGCAAGAGGAGATAAGGGGAAGCTCAGGTGGACAAGGATTCAATCCCACATGGATTGGATTGCATCTTCAGGAGTCTATTCCTGAAGTGCACGAGAGGGACTATCTAGTAGAGCAGGGGGAGATGATCAGGGTTCTATTCTACCATGATGCTCTCCTTAGTGGCAGTATGCAGAGGGCGTTTGGTGCCCATGTTGGGCTAGGTAATGACTAGAGCGAGGGAGGCCTCATGTTGATAAGGATGGCTTGGAATCCTGATCTCGGGGGATTTCCCCATGGCAGGATAGTGCAAAGATCAGGGACGACTCGGTGGCACATTTGGGACCCCCGGTATTATTTGCGGTGACTGTCTCGGTTAGTTGATCGAGAGGGTTGTTGTTCAGGCATTGCTTGAGGACAAGCAATTTTTGGTGGGGAGGATTGCAATATCCCCAATTAATTAATATGGTTAAGAAGAATTTCCATTTTTGCCATTTTGGCCCTTGGGAGATGTTTTGGCATTAACACTTGCGAGATGTGGGTTTAAAGGCCCCACATGTATTTTTCATTAAAGAAATCCTAAACATTAGAGTTGGAGCGGGAACATCGAGCCTCTAGTGGAGCGTGGGGGCCACCCATAGAGAATTACAACCCACATGAGAAATACACACTCATTGGAGCAAGTTTGGTGGGGGGAAATCGAGTTGGGCCCACATGGGCATTTTGGAGGCACTTTGACAAAAACGAAGGAAAGGCATCATTTTGGCATTCTTGATCATTTGATAATGTCTTAGGCAAGCACACTTGAGTTGAAGCCAAGTTTGCAACTGTTGTTCAACACGAGTGTTTCCGAGCAGAAATCTCAACCCTTTGCTTTGGTGGACTTAGAGTGCTAGCACAAGTAGGGAGTCTCACCTGTTCCAGTTCGAACCAGGAGCAAAGATTGCGAATTTGGGGAGTTTCCAGCAGTAGCAGCACAGTCCTTGGAGGAGCCACACTTGGTTGATGAGTAGAGAAGGGAGTTTGGGCCTGAAACTTGAGGAGTTCGGAGAAGTGTTTTTGAGGGAGATTGCAACCATTTTTTGGTCTTCTTGAAGCAGGATTGACAGGTGGGCTGATTTACCTAGCAACAGAGCCATTAATGGAAAAGAGGGCTGAATTTCCGAGGTCAACCATTGGCTAATTCCTTCGTGGGTTATTCTGGGTATTTGGTGGATAGGCCGGGATTAATTTTCCAAAATTTTCTGAGCATCCGAAGAGGTCGTAGCAGCATTTCTTTGCATCCAACAACGTATTTTCTGGGCAGTTCAGTGCAGAGCCAGGAGAGAGCGGCAACAGATCAGGGAGGGGCTTCATATCATTCACTTGGGCTTTTCTAGCTTGCCTTGTGCAAGCCCAGGTGCAGTCTTTCCAACACCACATTGTACCCTCTTATTTATTAATAAAATGGCTCAGCAACACAGGTTTTGGTGCCATTACATGGACTGGTTAATGTGTTTAATTTTCGTGGCTTTTATATCTTTTCATGCTTTGTTATTTATTGTAAAAATTCCCTAGGAATATTATAGTGGCCATGGAAATATCACAAGTGCAAAGATTCCAACCTAGGCCAAATGATAGAGAGCAAAGAATAAAGGCCCTCCACAAGATTATAGGCCTCCAAATCCATTGGAATCCACCAACATGGTAGATCAAATTCCGGCTTTTTGTAGTCCATTTAATGAGTTCCATGAAGAGGCCACATGCCCATATGTAAAGAGAATTATGGAAAGTATCATGTTGGGAGATGAGCATGTAGGGACAAGTGGTCAAATCAATATGTTCTCCATGGAAGATCAAATATACACCATTGAAAGAAATCAAGACATTGACCATTGGCCTAATAATCTTGGGGTTGACAATATGATTGAAAATTTTGACAAAATCACTAAGATTTTTGGGGAAAATCCTACCTCTAGACAGATTCTGTAGAAATTTCTGAATGTTAATTCTTATGCAGAAATTATTTATGTTAAGTCAGTTAAGCAGAAATTATTTATGTTAAGTCAGTTAAGCTTCTCCTACTTATAAAAGTTAACAACTGAATAAATTCAAGTCAACATCAAAGCAAAACACATAACAGATCTCTACCAATTTAGATCTAGGATAAGCACATGCACACATAGACAAAGTGACATAGTTATTTCTGGACAAACTGTCCCCCGAAAAACCCAATGTCGGAAAACCGGTCTCTGGCTGCTGGAGGGCTCTATTATTAAGAATATTTCTGAATACACAACTCTGGGTTCCAGATCTGGAAAACCCTACAGAGAAAACCCTAGATCTGCAGCACGTGGCTGATCTAAGACCAACAATACTCACTGATCCACACCCTCATACGGGATTTATAGAACTTGGCCAGATCTAGGCCTAGAAACCCCAGAAATGCCCCTGAAAGACACTGCGTCAGCCTCTGAAGGCCTTCAAATGCTCAACATTGTGCAGACTGGATGACACAGTCACTACACTGCCCCTAAGGGTCTCTGCGTAACCCCTGAAGGGTTTCCTGAAAATCACACTGTCCCTGTTGCTGTTGTTTCTACTGCTGCCATCTACTGCTGTCGTTTGTTGCTGCTGCCGTCTACTGCTGTCGTCTGCTACTGCCTTCCTCTGCGCTGTCTTTTGTGATCAATTCTCTGCTTCTTGTGTATTCTAGACCCCGGGGTCAAATCATCCCCTTTGTCTAAATTCCCCTCTCTGCAACTGAAGCACTTTTGAGACTTCTTAGCAACCCCGCCCTAGAATCTCAGCTTAACTTCAGTGCTCTACCTCTATGTGTCTTAGATATGACCCCAAGGCTTTCCTTTGTACTTTTCTCATTGACAAATCAACAGCCAAGATTAAATCTTTAATCAATGGCTAAGATTAAAAGAAAGCTTGATCTGTGTGACTTAAGACAATTTCATCACATGTTTAATTAAATTCACTTTAATTATTTTATTTTCCTAAGTTTTAACTTAGGAAATACATTAAAATAATTAATTAATTTAATATCTCCTAAACCAAATCAAATTTCCCAAATCCATTTCTAGGTCATGTAGATTAGGTGAACTCTAGTCCTTCCTCAAAATTTGGGACCTAGAGCACAACTGATGCTACCCCAAATACACAAAAGCTCAACACTCCCTCTTAGCATCAAAGGTGTGCTCTAGCAATACATCACACTTATGCATTACATGATTTTGGGCACTAGTTCTGTGCTACTGAAGCTTTGCCTCCTGCCACTCAACTCTGCATTGTTGCTGCAATTCTGTACTTCTGCCCATGACTCTGCCACTGCCTCTGCAACCACTGTACTGCAACTCCCTCTCAATTTGCTGCATCTCCTTCTCAATTTGTTGCATCTGTGCTGCTCATAGCACTGCCACTGCTGATCTGCTGCACTGCAACTTCATTTGTTGAGAGAAACAACTGAATCTCCTGCCCAATCTTTGACAAACAAGTCAGATGGGCTGCATCCTCATCACTGAAGCTCCATAGGCTACAGATCTGTGCTGGCATCTAAAGAACGATGCACAACTACAACTCTGCCTGCGTAATTAGACTCCCTCTGCACTACTGAAGTCACATCAGCTCCTTATGCTGAAATCTATCACGATGCTGCTGCACTGCGTTGTCCCTCTAAAGCTCTTTGCGCTGCTGCAACTCTGCACTGCTTAAGTAGCACTACTCTGCGCTGTTGAAGTCACATCAGCCTCTGCGCTGCTACTGCTTCTACACTGCTGCTACTATGCTCTACGTTGCTTCTCCCAGCCTCCAGATCTGCCTCTGCTTATGCCTCATTTGTGATTTATGCACCCACTGCTCCACTTGTCCCGCTACTGTCTTAAGGTTGTCATAGCTCACTTGTGTTCCAAGGGATGAGCTGCTCAAGGATCCCGCCTTACTTCCATGTAGCTCCTCTACATGTCCATGTCACCCCACCTCCATGCTTCATGAGCACTCATGGCTACATCATCTCCCGACCCATCATCTGCCACCGCTGCTTTGGAAGAAGATGCTTCCTTGTCCTTCTTCTTTTCTGGACAATGACTGGAAAATTGTCCCATTTCGCCACACTGGAAGCACTTGATCTTAGAAAGATCCTTCTTCTTCTTCGGCTCCTTCTTCGATGCCAAGGCTGCATCTTCCTCCTCTTCCTTCTTCCCCTTGCTCAACGCAGGGCTACGCTGCTTCTTGGTGAACCTTCGTATTTCTTCTTGCCGCAAGATTGACCACAAACTGTCCCAATCTGGCACGTCCACTCTGCCCAAGATACTTTGGACAAAGGTTTCCCACTCTTCCGTGACTGCATTGAGGGCAGTCCTGACTATCACTGCATCATCTATAGTTGCACCATTACAGTCAACTGATCCCTGATTGACTGTGTTGACCACACTTTGTCAACGACCCCACAGCAGTACACCCCCATTTTTTCAAATGGGATTTATCATGTTCGAGGTTCATGTCATCTAGATGTCATCGACAAACGACATTTTTTATAAATGATGTAAACCAATTCTGCATGTTATGATGTAAATGATCTAAGTAAGACCGTCAATGTATGTAACAACCTAGGTAAGCTTAGTATGTTGTTGATGATCTCTATCCTAGGAGGTTTTTTGTCTCACTGATTCACGAAAGTGATCGGTAGAGTTTTTCCCTCCAGCCTCACCCAAAAGCTACGGTGGATTTTGTCATCAGCATGCTAAGTGAGTCCTAGTGTTTTCTATCGAGTCCTTGTAAAAGTAGTTTGAACTACTTGGTCTAATAGATCATGTTTTGAGTCACAGAATTGGGTATTTATTTGAGGGTCTATACGAATGGGTATTCCCCCTTTATGTGTCTAAATGTATTATCTTATGTAAAGAGGGTTGGAAAAATAATTAAAATCCCCTCTCAGTCAATTAATTAAATTTTCTGGTCAATTAATTAAAAAATCAAAAGCCAGAAATTTAATTAATTTAGGGTCCTAAGTTAGGATAAAAATTTTTAAAGGCAAAATTCGCTGGTCCTTAAAAAATGATTTTTTAAAGGGGTCAAGGGAATTTTGAGAATTTTAAGAAATTTTAGACCCTTGGGCCTAGGTGGTTAAGTCAAAGTCAAAATTTTGGGGTAATTAACTCAAAAATAGTATTTTTGAGTTAATTAAAATGGATTTAAATCATAAATTCGTTTTTTCCTCAAAATTATAATTTCGACCGTCCAGATTAAAAGATGATTAAATCTGATCGACGGTCGAGATTATTTTGACGTGGATCAACTGAACTAGCCGTTGGAGATTTTTTCCAATAAATTTAGAGGTCTTTGTCAATCTTGAGTCATCCGATCTTAGAATCGTGCACTTGTCTTGAAAGCTCTTGTGAATTTTCTTTGATGAATAAAGCATAAAGACTTTGGGGTTACAAATTTTGATGTTCCTTCTAAGATCTATGTGGTGAATTGTCTCTAAACTCTACTACTTTGTTTGTAATTCTTATGGTTGATGGCCTTCGTGGATTAATCTGCATACAGGTATCTTGTGCAGTTTTTTGGATTCATAAAATGACATTTTGATTTTCTGAAGGATCTCATATTATTTTCTTAAATATCTATTGATCTAAGTGTGCAGGGAATTTTTTTTTGTTGAGCGTCCGGGGAAGTCTTCGGTTGGACCAGCCGACTCTCATAAAACATAAATTTGAAAAGTTCATTATTTGTTAAATTCCAAGTCTATCTTACGAAATTTGTGTTTTTGCTTGCACGGTTTTAAGGCTTGTGCCTCTCTTTAAAATTTCAAATCTCTGAAAACTGTGCTAAAATGGATTCAAATCTGGCCATGAGGGCCTCAGATTTGTAGATTAGTTTGTAAATTTGTAATTTTTAAGATTGTAAGGGTTTAATAACTTTCTAGCTGTGTATATCTTCAGGATCTGACTGATTTCATGCAGGTTGTGGGTTTCACTCAGAATTTTTTTTTAATCTAAGCCAGATCCAGCCCCCAAGGGCCAGATCTGGCCTCAAATTGCTACTATGGGAAAAATCTGAGTGTTATTCGATTTAAGGAGGATCAAAATCTGGGTTTTGACAAGGAAAATTTTCAACTTTTACTGGACGTCTTGGGTTATTCACTGCATCATTAACTTCCTATGTGTTGTCCCTGTCTATGTTTTCTTCTGCATTCAAGTTCAAATCCTCTACATCCTCATTTCATCCATCGACACTTTCTCCATAGAGAACCTTTCTTTGCCACTGATTTCTCTCCTATTCGTGCCCTCATCCCTCTCTTTGCATCGAAACTCCACTGCCCAGCCATCTGCAAACCATACGCTGGCTTATATCTCTGCCGCCTGCAAATAAAGTCCCTCATGGCGTTTCATCTCTACCTCTAAAGGTTCTTTGTCATCCGGCCTCTTTTCCTTCTGCATTCATTTCAGTCCTCCATTACACTCTTTCTCCCTTGCCTGCCCAAGACCCTCCTCATGCCTTCCTCTAAGCATCGACTCTTCCGTCGAGCCCTTTGCCATCGTTTTCCATTCACTCTGCTGACGTCGCTCTGCTCTCCGTCGAGATCCCTCTCTCCCGTCCGCTGCAACCTAACCCTCGTTCAGCTCATCCATCATACCATCAGCCTCCACGCTGTCCAGATTTCCCTTTTCCCTTGCCATCCTCTGCTCCGTCAGCATCTCTACTCCCGTCGTTCACCTGCAACATAAAACATTCACAAAAGAAAATCGAAACCTACGCCCAAGCCTGCCCTCACGCAGTCGTTCCTCTATCCGTCGACAAGCAAACAAAACGAAAGTGCAAACGCATACATTAAAAAATTCAAGTTTCACGTATGCGTTAAAGAATTTTGTTGTGCGGATTTGATTTTCGATTTAGATTTTGTGTCATAGTGTTAGATTCAAGTTTGTTTTAATTTTTAGATTGTAGTTTGATATTGTTAAGTTTCAGTTTGGTCGATTGTTTATTTTATTTTTGATTTAGTTTTGTTTTGTTTAGATTTTGAGTTTTAGTTTAGTTTTTAATGTTCGTTATTTAATTATTTTAATTTTAATTTAGTTTAAGTTTAGTTTAGATTTGTTTAGTTTTAGCTTGTAGTTTTAAACTTAGGACTTTAAATTTTAAATTTTCATTAAAAAATAAATATAAAATATAAAAATTTCAAAATTCTAAAAAAAAATTCTAAGTCCTATAGTCAAATGAGCCTAAATTTTTCTATCTGAAGTTTGACTGTGGAATATTTTAATTTTCGAACTAGGTTATAATTGAAACATCATAATTTCGGAAATACTTCAAGCATCTGGCATTTTTATCTTAATGATCGTTTCATGATAAGCTTTGTTGATTGGCTCAAGTATCTTAATGAATGATTGTGGCACTTTCTATTGAATATCATTGTGGCCATTTAGCAGCAGTTCTACATCCAATACTTATCTTTAATTGCATAACGGGATCTTGTTTGACTCCATAAGGCACTGGTTTTAACATAATCAATCCGTGAAATCTCGTTAATTTTATCAAGTATTTGATGTTTTAGCTGTGTCTCCTAGATTTTTCTTCTTCATTTATAATAGGGTCTACCTCCTTTAGCTTGCAAGGAGACAACTTAAATAGAGAGATTGGGGATCAGGGTGACAGCCCCTAATTTGAGCTGTTGTCGTGGTGCCTAGACAATCCGTGCGACAACAGACTGCAATCTGACGAGGAAATGTTCGATGTCTTCTCCCTTGGTCATCATGAATGACCTCATTTGGGCCTCCAACGACATCTTTCTTTGGACTGATTTTCCCTCATATAGGGAAGTCAAGGCCTTCCACATCTCTTTAGATGTCCTCTTCTCAGCTATGTGTGGCACAATATGATCCTTGATACTATCCATTATCAGCCGCTTGGCATGCCCAACAGCTTCCCTATGCTTCCGTAGGAGATCTGCATCTGTCGGTGTGGCCAGAGTCTACTCTACATGGTCTCTTAGACCATATGCCTCAAGGACAATCAAGATCCTAGCTTTCCACACCGAAACGTTTGTGTAATATTCCTAATTAGCGACAACTAATTGGAATATTTGACTTTGTATTGTTTTGCCATATGTGGTTTGTAGATAAATAAAAAAGTGAGTAAAAGGGGGTCTAACTCACTTTAGTGGAATAAAACACCTTCCTAGTAGCACAACGTTGTAACTTAAGGGGGGAGCCAAGGGGGGCCACACACCACGTGGAGGAGAGAGAGACTACGTTGGTTTTGGAGGAAAACCAATGCTATAAAAGGTGGAGGAGCCTCCTCATTTGGGGCATTCTTGTTGTTGATGATATTTGAGCTAAACGTTTTGTCTTCTTGAGCACGCTGGCTATTTAGCCTGTCTGCAGCACTGTTTAGTGCGTTGAGTGTCTCCGGTCTGAGATCTCACCCTTAGCCCCGGGGGACTTCGAGTGCCTGCTCGGGTAAGGTTACTTCTTCAGTCTTTAGCGAGAGATTTGGTTGGTTGTTTTGCTGAGGAGCTGGGCTTTTCTTGAGACTGCGCAGTCCCTGAGAGAGAGGACGCAGTTCTACTTGGAGGTGTTCCGGTGTGGGGTTTCTGCAGGATTTTCAGTTGATATTCGGGGTAGAGGATCAGTGTTTTGCTAGTAGGAAGATTCCTGAGGAGTTTGTGGCACTATTTCAACTATTCTCATTTGGTATCTGCGCTAAGCCTTGGAGGGCAGCGTAATTCCTTGAGGAGGGTCTCTTTGGTGATTTTCGGAGGCTGACCATTTTTGATATGGTTTCTGGGTTTTGTCCGGGTTGGCGAGTACAGGTGGTGTGCAGATTTTCAGCTCATTCCGGCAAGGGGAGCAGCCCCTAGTTTTCAGTCCATTCTAGCAGCAGCAGTTTTACGGCAGTTTTCCAGCAGCTGGGACGCAATTTCTTAGAGCAGCCATTTCCTGTCTTTCTGAGAGAGTTCTTCACTTGCCTTGAGCAAGAATAGGTGCTATCATCCCGATCATCTATTGTATTTCATTATATCTCTCAGATTAATAAAATGGCTTAGCATTCCCGGCATTTTTATGAGTACTTGCTTTATGTTCTATTTCTGGCATTTTCTATATTGTCGTATGCTTGTATTGCTGTCTATTTCCCTTTCCGGATATTACAGTGGTATCAGAGCATAGATCTGGCTCAGCCTGTGGTCTATGACATCGGGAAAGAGATCATACAGAGGTTTGCTGGAATTTTGGAGAGTAATAGTAGTTGCAGTACCAAAAACGAAATTGGAAAAGGGCCAAAATAAAAAGGGTCAAATTTTGAAGTTTGGAATTAGAAGAAACCCTTTTTCAGGTTTTTCTGGGTTTTGGGCAAGGATCACCTTCCCAAATTCTTAGAATTTTCTGAGTAGTTTTCAGTGGGTAAATCGGAGGTCGAAGACAAGCAGCTGTATAGTTTTGGAGCAGCAGGGCAGTTTCATGAGGAGCCTGTAGACACATAGCAGAAAAAGCCGATGGCAGGTGATGATGATGCGAAGAAATTTGGGGACATGCTCCTCAAATCAGTACAGGATCTGTCAAGGCAGATTGAGGTGATGGGGCAGAGATTCACCGCTATGGAGGCTAGACAGCATGAAACCCCAAGGGATTTCCAGATTGGCGAGAGATCAAGCACATCCCACCATTTGTCGGAGCATATGGCATCACATACACCCACACGTTCCACTATGCCCACTTTTCTGGGTGTAGACACAGGGGCAGGAGCACAGCAGGACCCAAAGCCCAGCCACATGGGAGATTATTTTGCCGAGTATCAGGCATATGGGCAGGAGTTCAGGGATGCCCTTCCATTTAGAGATTTTGTTCAGCTCTAGCGGGATAGCAGACCCCGCAACTTTCACAGTGGGAACAGGTACTCACATGACGGGGGCTTACAGCACACAGTAAGCAGACTCCATTTACCGACATTTGATGGGTCATCCAAGCGTTCGGAAAAAGCTTGGGTGGAGAAGTTGGATACCTCTTTCCAGCTTGACTGAGTACCAGAGGGGGAAACCATCAAAATGGTTACCTCGCACTTGGAGGATGAGGACACACAGGATTGCAGGGAATTCGAGGATACACCTAGTGTGACACGGGACTCACCATCATTAGAGACCTCCTTGACCGTGTCGGTTGATATTGTAGTGGAGAAGGTAGAGCCTACCCGAGTAGAGCCATCCATTGAGGTGATGACTGGAGCCATGTCCGAGTCTTCGGGTTGTAGCAGCACACGACAGATGGGTGAGGTATCAGGAGATGTATCCACTTTCGATGAGGCACTAGGAGATATAGAGGTATTGGATGATGGTCGCAAACAGCGGTATCATCGACTTCGGACAGACCTTCGAGTCTTAAAAGGGAAGGCCACATCAGTACGGGAGGCCATTTTGTTGCAGGACAAGGAGCTGGAGGGCATGAGAGTGGCTTGTGCCGAGTTGGTGGCCAAGTTGGCCCGCATTGGGGAACGACTGGATTCCCTGATGGTACAATCAGAGGGCACGTTGGAGCGTCAGATCATTCCCCTTCAGGCATGCATGGATGGGACTAGCAGTGTTGTTGGGTCATCTCTTCCCATTGGAGAGAGAGAGGTAGAGCCACCTAGTCAGATCTCATATGTTGACTTGGATAGAGGTATGAGACGATCAGAGTTGCACAGGGTACAACATCCACATGTTGAGGTTGGATGGCGAGAGATTTTGAGTTGGTACTCGGTGGAGCGGGCTATGGAGATAGTGATGGATCCGAGTGTAGCTCAGCAGGAGTTTCTATGCATGGGGAATACAGGAACCCCAGATTGGCATTGGGATCCAAGTGGGATCACCTATCGTTTCCCAGGCAGGTCGGCTGACTATGTCTTGGAGAGTACAGTTGGCCTAGCAGTGGAGCATGTGCAGTTTCGGTCAGCTCCAGTGGCCAACCAGTTTATGGGCAGACTCCCTAGGTTGTCTTGGCATGACATTCATACACGGGATCACGGGGTGGTCAGCACACCTTGGCAGGAGCTTGTCAAAGGAGGTGGCATTGGCAGGCCACCAGATGGCACCTTGTATGGGGCCAAGGATTCTTCACCTTTGTGTGGGGCACAGAGGACGCAGCGGAGCCAAGCAGTGGTGGTAACATTACTGACACACAGGGAGATTCACTTCTCGGACCCCTTGAGGAGGATTTGGAGTGATGTTCCATTCGTCGGCAGGTATAGTGATGCGATGGTGGAGACGATGATACCGATTGGTGGTAGTCCGACAGGTAGGGGCATAGCTCTAGGTCATCACATCCAGGGATGTGTGGGAGCCTCTAGCATTGAGCAGTGGACTGCCGGTGGACATGGAGTTGCATGGTGTACTACCGTAGTGTGTGGGATTGCATTGTGGAGTAGGAGTGTCCTACATCACATTGAGAGCTCGCGAAGAGTGACCGATGCCTAGACGCAGTCAGGGCACGAGACGGTACTTGGTGGTACGACAGTAGCATGGGGTATCCAGCAGTATACAGGGGTATACCTCAGTGTGCAGTGGCATGGCGAGGAGTACATGGATGATCGGTGGTATGCGAGGGCATACGGTGCTGCATAGCAAGATCTTAGAGCATTGCCGCTAGGGAGACTCATGGACAGGGACACCAAGCTCACCTTTGGGAGTAGTTCACCCAGGATCGATGGGGAGATGGATGAGCGATACTTGGCGGTATCTGTGGAGACTCATACACCTGCCTCTCTTCTACATCACTCACTGGCACATCCGATTTTGTTGTTGTCCTTTGGCACTTTGGGCATGAGCAGCGAGGTACGCGAGGCTCACCCAAGATATTTGGATGACACTCAGCACACTAGGGGAAAGACTTCTCAGCAGTGGCACTGGGTTGGAGCGCTAGTTGACAGCCACAGGTTAGGGGATGAGATGATCCTCTGCAGTGGTGGCACATCAGTCATTGTTGGGCCTACGCTTGGGGAGCAGGTCATGAGGGAGACATGCATCATTTTTCCCTCAGGGCATGTTGAGATCATGCATGAGCAGAGGATACTGGGTTCAGTAGAGGTAGCATCCCGGCATACGTCTAGACTCCAAACATTGTATCTACACTTCCTCGAGAGGGTGGATGGCATATTCAGTGCAGATGAGGTGGTGGAAGTAAAACAGGAGGGCATTCCTTCTGTATGCCAGGGTGAGGACTCTTCTTCATATGAGTCCATAGGATCAGTTGAGGTCACTTCTGGGGAGCGAGAGCAATCACGCAGAGATGGAGACAGTAGACCAGAGCTGCATTCCAGTATACAGGGTGAGCAGTCAGGGAACTCTATGGGAGATGCCCTGGGCGATGAGACACTTGTGACGATCCAGTCAAAGCTATATGTGATGGAGCCTGAGTCAGTAGAGGAGGATGCTATGCACATCATGCATGATAGTCCTTTGAGGGAGAGCTAGATGGAGGCTCACATCGAGTCGGTGATGGATATGCGGCGAACCGCGAGGTCAGCCATTGAGGAGAAGCAGTCAAATGCATTGACACTGAGTACAGTGACGACAGTTGCAAATCCATATCCTCTAGAGATGTTGGAGGTTGATGGGATTGTTATGCAGGGGGCTATTAGACAGCAGGAGCTGTTGGATATGGTGGAGCATTCATCTTTTGGCCGACACATTGATGAGATACAAATAGATGTACATAGAGTTGGTCGAGCTGCAGTACTTTCAGTGAGTAGTACTCTCCAGGAGTACATCGATGGAGCTTGCAGCATATCTTGCCCACTTTGGCCCATTATAGAGAGAGGGGTTTCCTTCTACAGGCAACTCTCATGGGCAGACAGGACAGAGCAGTGGGAGTTGATTACGGGTTGGCGGCAACACTTCAGGTGTGTTCCATATGCCGTTGTTATTGCTACATCAGATTCTTCTTCCAGGATGGACTGGCGGGAGATCATGAGTTGGTACCCTCTAGATGGTACGGTATTCTTCGTAGGGAGCACAATCGAGTAGGGGCCCTTGGACATAACAGAGGTTATAGATTACAGCTGGCAGGGCAGCACAGGACATCATTTCTTCAGCACTCCATCTCAATTTCAGGAGAGCAGGATCAGCATGGGATTGAGTCACAACTTGGATTGGAGAGAGGTGACGAGTTGGTATGCAGTTGGAGGGGTACAACGCAATAGGAGCCCGGGAGCATTGATGCTTGTTGGTGGTCTTCACCTCTTAGAGCATTGGTCATAGCTAGAGGCAATGCACAATCCGAGCCGTGGGACTTGTGCGATTATTGGCCACGGTGGCGATGGGATCCGGGAGGATTATTGATTGGCTGGTACTGTGAGAGGTCACTTTGGGATCCTGGCATTGAGATATCCCTTCGTATCAGGTTGATGCAGAGGTCAGAGAGGTTTCAGTGGGACCCAGGCACATTTTGCAGTATCGGTAGGGAGCATCAGTTAGAGAGGAGGCTTGTTCAAGCGTTGCTTGAGGACAAGCAATTTTTGCCGAATGAGGATGCCACTTGGGAGAGCGAGCAGATTTTGCAGCATCCATCACTTCAGTTGCTTGAGGGCAAGCAAAATTTTGCCGGGGGGGACTGTAATATTCCTAATTAGCGACAGCTAATTGGAATATTCGACTTTGTATTTTTTTGCCATATGTGGTTTGTAGATAAATAAAAAAGTGAGTAAAAGGGGGTCTAACTCACTTTAGTAGAATAAAACACCTTCCTAGTAGCACAACGTTGTAACTTAAGGGGGGAGCCAAGGGGGGCCACACACCACGTGGAGGAGAGAGAGACTACGTTGGTTTTGGAGGGAAACCAATGCTATAAAAGGTGGAGGAGCCTTCTCATTTGGGGCATTCTTGTTGTTGATGATATTTGAGCTAGACGTTTTGTCTTCTTGAGCACGCTGGTTGTTTAGCCTGTCTGCAGCACTATTTAGTGCGTTGAGTGTCTCCGGTCAGAGATCTCACCCTTAGCCTCGGGGGACTTCAAGTGCCTGCTCGGGTAAGGTTACTTCTTCAGTCTTTAGCGGGAGATTTGGTTGGTTGTTTTGCTGAGGAGCTGGGCTTTTCTTGAGACTGCGCAGTCCCTGAGAGAGAGGACGCAGTTCTACTTGGAGGTGTTCCGGTGTGGGGTTTCTGCAGGAGTTTCAGTTGATATTCGGGGTAGAGGATCAGTCTTTTGCCAGTAGGAGGATTTCTGAGGAGTTTGTGGCACTATTTCAGCTATTATCATTTGGTATCTGCGCTGAGCCTTGGAGGGCAGCGTAATTCCTTGAGGAGGGTCTCTTTGGTGATTTTCGGAGGTTGACCATTTTTGACATGGTTTCTGGGTTTTGTCCGGGTTGGCGAGTACAGGTGGTGTGCAGATTTTCAGCTCATTCCGGCAAGGGGAGCAGCCCCTAGTTTTCAGTCCATTCCAGCAGCAGCAGTTTTACGGCAGTTTTGCCAGCAGCTGGGACGCAGTTTCTTAGAGAAGCCATTTCTTGTCTTTCTGAGAGATTTCTTCACTTGCCTAGAGCAAGAATAGGTGCTATCATCTCGATCATCTATTTTATTTCATTATATCTCTCAGATTAATAAAATGGCTTAGCATTCCCGGCATTTTTATGAGTACTTGCTTTATGTTCTATTTCTGGCACTTTCTATATTGTCGTATGCTTGTATTGCTGTCTATTTCCCTTTCGGGATATTACAGTTTGAGAGGCCCTCTAGCCTATCCTGATCACGCAGTCCATGAGGAGCCATCTGCTCAGAATGTGTCGGAGCTCCTCTTCTCTATGCTAGAGATTTGGATCTAGGGTCCTTTTCGAACTGGGCACCCTTTGCTCCCTCTGACACTTGATTTCCCTCCTTGGAAATCTACCAAGTCAACTATGATTCAGCTTCTTCTTTGATCCTCTGACCAAACTGCAAGTTTCCTTTGGCAAGAAACTCTCTGAGAAGTTGATATCTTCCCAAACTTTGTCACTTGTGCTAAGGTTAAAAATCTGAAAACTTCAGAAGTTTAACCCCACCAACTCTTCTGAATTTCTGCAACTTTTCCGTAGACTTTTTCTGGATCTGACAGATTCAGAGCTGAATCACACTGGCTGGCTTCAGACCTAACCAGTGTTGTTTCTGAGCTGCCTCTGCGTATTAATTGCGTGGGCTTGCTAGGACAGCGCTGGACAGCATCACCCTTTCCTCTACGTGAATCTCCTCCTGAAAACTGCGTTGTCCTTTCAGTTCTGCTGCCTTTCCAGCTGCTTTCTGTAGCTAGATCCTTCAGATTCTTCAGCTGGTGACCCTTCTAGATCTGCAATTCCTCTGATACCATGTAGAAATTTCTGAATCTTAATTCTTATGCAGAAATTATTTCTGTTAATCCGGTTAAGATTCTCCTACTTATACAAGTTATCCACTGAATAAATTCAAGTCAACATCAAAGAAAAACACATAACAGATCTCTACCAATTTAGATCTAGAATAAGCACATGCACACATAGACAAAGTGACATAGTTATTTCTAGACAAACTGTCCCTGGAAAAACCGAATGTGGGAAAACCGGTCTCTAACTGTTAGAGGGCTCTATTATTAAGAATATTTCTGAATACACAACTCTGGGTTCCAGATCTGGAAAACCCTATAGAGAAAACTCTAGATCTGCAGCACCTGGCTGATCTAAGACCAACAATACTGACTAATCCACACCCTCAAATAGGATTTACAGAACTCAGCCAGATCTAGGCCTAGAAACCCCAGATCTACCCCTGAAAGACAGTGCATCAGCCTCTGAAGGCCTCCAAATGCTCAGTGTTGTCACTGGAAGGGACTGCGTTACCCCAGACTAGGTGACACAGTCACTACACTGCCCCTAAGGGTCTTTGCATAACCCCTGAAGGGTTTCCTGAAAATCACGCTATCCTTGCTGTTGTTGTTACCGCTGCTGCCGTCTATTGCTGCTGCTGCTGCTGTCTTCTTCTGCGCTGTCTTTCCTGATCTCTTCTTTGCTTCTTGTGTATTCTAGACCCCGGGATCAGATCATCCCCTTGGTATAAATTCCCCTCTCTACAACTGAAACACTTCTGAGAATTCTTAGCAACCCCACCCTAGAATCTCAGCTTAGCTTCAGTGCTCTGCCTTTATGTGTCTTACAAATGACCCCAAGCCTTTCCTTTATACTTTTCTCGTTGACAAATCAATGGCCAAGATTAAATCTTTAATCAATGGCTAAGATTAAAAGAAAGCTTGATCCGTGTGACTTAAGACAATTTCATCACATGTTTAATTAAATTCACTTTAATTATTTTATTTTCCTAAGTTTTAACTTAGGAAATATATTAAAATAATTAATTAATTTAATATCTCCTAAACCAGATGAAATTTCCCAAATCCATTTATGGGTCTTGTAGATCAGGTTAACTCTAGTCCTTCCTCAAAATTTGGGACCTAGAGCACAACTGATGCTACCCCAAATACACAAAATCTCAACAGATTCTTGCTATGGAAAAACACAAGGGGTTGAATTATCAAAGAAGGGATATCCAAGACCGGAATAATCACAGAAAATTTTCTCCTCCTCCTTCAGAATTAAATTTTGACTTGGGCAATTGGGTTAATAATGCAAAGGTTTCTATCCCAGTGACAGAAATTTTATTGGGTTAATAATGCAAAGGTTTCTATCCCAGTGACAGAAATTTTATTGGGTTAATAATGCAAAGGTTTCTATCCCAGTGACAGAAATTTTATTGGGTTAATAATGCAAAGGTTTCTATCCCAGTGACAGAAATTTTAAAGATACCATCTCAAAGGGCCAAGTTATCAAGTGCAATTGAAGTTACTCAAAGGGAGGAAAAGCTTAGTGATGAACCAAAAGATGAAGAAATTGTATTGAAAAGTATGAATTTCTATGTGGGGAATGAAGATCATTTACCACTTTATGTTTCTTTGATAGTGAATGATCATCTTTTACACAAATTCAGGGGCTTCATCCAATGTCATGACCAAGAAAGTCATGGAGCAAATCAATTTAAGGGTATCTAGGCCCTATCACAACATATGTTCAATGGATTCTAAAAGAATTGAAGTGTGTGCGATAATTAAGGATTTGCAGGTTTTCCTAGCTGCATATTTAGACAGAATAATGATTATGGATATTGTTGTGATAGATGTTCCTGATTCATGGGGAATGCTCCTATCAAGAAAATGGGCATCAGATTTAGGTGGTAGCCTTCAAATATAATTATCTTATGCCACCATCTCCATTCCTGATAATACCTTTATCAAACTTGATCGGGAGTTAGAAAAAATATATCATGTTGAGGATCCAAGGAAACCCAACAATGAGACTATCTATAGATCATGCCATACAGGAAGTAATGCAGTGTTGACAAATTTTCTTCCCCCCCCAGTAGAACAGATTCAAAATGAAGAGATTAGGCATAGCTCAAAAATCTTGGGTATTTCAAAACTTCCATCAAAGCATTTTCAATACAAAGCAATAGGATTGACAGTAATTACATCATCATCACCATCGCAACTAACTAAGAAGAAAATAAAAAAGCAAAAAAAGAAAAGAAAAAATATAAAAAAAATGAATCACCAGTTTTGAGCAAGATCAAGCCTCAACACATCAATAGTCAAAAAAAGAAAAGGAAGAGGTTTGGTATATCTAATGGCCACAAACAGGTTAACATTGGGGCAAGTCATAGTCCCAAGACAGTCTGAATTGGATAAGGCACATCAGAGAAAGAACCTATGGATTTGCCTGTGAGTAGGAAGGTTTTCAAGATGGATTTTACCAAAGACATTTGATGCCATGGGGCATCTTTTTGTATCATATTTATAACCTTATCCCTTGTCATTTTTATTTAAGTAGTTTTATTTCATGAATAAATTGTTATTTATGCTCATAGAATACATTTCCATTTTTGTACTTGATTTCATTTGATGATATTTTGAAAGGATACTGCTGATATATGTCTTTTGTCGGTGGATGCAGATTCTTGGTTCTTGCACACTATCACTTCATATCTAGCATGCATCCCCATATGGAGCCAAATGTTGACCACTGGAGTGGCACCTGATGATTATATGAAGACTCCCCCGCCCAAGGATGTACCAAAGGACACTTGTACAATCAGATATCATTAGATTACCAGTGTTTCTAAACTCTACTTCTTCTTCTTCATCATTTTCTGTTGTACCTAGATTCCACACTCTGCAAGGACTATTGAAGATTGTAACTAGGTTCGGTTTTCATAAATTAATATTTATTGTACTCATCAAAAGAATTAATAAAAAGAATTTATATTATTATTAAATGACTTATTAAAGCATCGGTTTCATGCTTGGGTCATATTATTTTAGGTTTGATTCCCCATTGTGGACTTCTAGGTTTTATTCTATACATTACAGATTTTATATTAACCCATCTTGCGATTTTGAATCATGTAATTAGGTTTAATTTTGAGGAAAAAATGGTTTAGAGTACCTCCAGGCTCCACATCAAGTTGTCCTTAAGGAGATCAAGTCAGCATCAAAGGGACCTATTTGAATTCACCTAGAGCCTATAAAAGGAAGGAGATCGAATTCATTTAGAGCATCACTTCTCAAGGAAGTTCGCTATCTACTGTTGCATAGGAAAAAGTGCGAAGTGGAAGAAGGAAGCTGAGAGGATTGCGAGTTGGGTCAAGAAGATAGAGAAAGGAAAAATCAAAGTTTTGGTGGTGGTCTCTCTCCATTTCGTGCCCTCTCTTGGGAGATCGAAGTCTTTTAGTGTTTGTTGTTTGCTGCTACTGCTGCTGTGTCAAAGATCTGGAAGGCTAACTTAGTGTGGAGGGATGGTTTGGTCTATGTCTAGGGTGAAAAGTCTCAAAGAATACTATTGAAGGAAGAGAATTTTGACCGAGTTTTCCCTTAAGAGAGGGATTTTTCCCCTGCACAGTGCCTACATCTTGTCTCTTGTGTTCTTGTGATCTTTGTGCATACACACTTTTGTAATTGCTTGATGAAAGATAATCTAATAAAGAAATAAAAGAAGCCAACATAATTCACAAGTAATTATAAATAAAGAGAAATCAAACCCTAATCTACTTGCTTTGATTTCTCAACATGGTATCAGAGCTAAGGTCAAGAAAGGACAAAGATCACTTTGTTGGCTCAAGGGCTTTGATCATGGATTATCCCTCTTTCTTAAGCTATATAAGGATGGGTATCAATATAGCTGAAAGATGGATCAAGAAGGTCATCCATTAGTTATTCATCAAAGTCAAAAGTCAAGGATTTTTGGTTGCTCTTATAGGATATCTTCGTGATGACAATGCATGGATCATTGATAGTGGAGCATCAAGACACGTGACAAGAGAAAGTAAACAATTACATACACTATCAAGGGAGTCATCTTCTCATGCAGTGTAATTGGGTGACAACAAAAGCTCTGTTATTAAAGGCCTAGGATCAACATCGTTGGAATTGGAAAGTGGATCAAAGTTGCACCTCAACAACATACTATATGTTCTAGGTTTGAAAATGAATTTTCTTTGTATTTCTAGTTTAGAAGATAAAGGAGAAATAATTTCCTTTGTTGATGGAAAAGTATGGGCAAAGACTCTAGCATTGACAAATCTAGAGTTATTGGAATTCGTGAAGGAAGTTTGTATAGGGTCACTACTCCACCTCATCAATCTTTGGTTCATATGGAAATTAGTCCTATTGAACTATGGAATAGCAGGTGTGGTCATCTACACCATGAAGGTGCATGCAAGGGATGCTCTTTGGGAAAACATACAAGAAATCCATTTCCAAATAGTGAATCTAGGTCCAAGGAAATTCTAGATCTTATTCACTCTGATGTGTGTGGGTGTAATGACCCACCTACAATTACAAACAAAATGCAGATATTAGCATACATACAGGACATCCATATGATAGCTACATATGCATGAACCGTATGTATTGCACTAGTACACGTACTGGATAATACTAGAAAATGCCTAAGTTAGGGTAATGAAATGATTTTCGAAATACATTTATATCTCACCGGAATATAACAAGTATATCAAGTTAGGTAATTGATATGTATACCACCCTTTTTTTTTGTAAGTTAGAATTTCATATTAATTTGACAAATTTGTTACAGGCTTGGGCAAACCATTGAGGTTGTCTACATGAACCTTGATCTTTTCATGAAACGTTACAGGCATGGGAAAACCAGCAAAGCTGTCCCCATGACGCTTCATCTTATCTTGGAACATTTCAGTGGTTGTTTTGATCCTTCGGAGGCTTATCTTGCGTGATGATAGTTCAACATTGAGTTGAACAATTAGAATTTTCAAGAGAGCTCTGTGTATTGATTTAGAGCCATGTTGCCTTCCACGCCTTTGTTCGCTAGGATATCGGCTAATCTGTTGGCCTTTCTTCTGGTGTGTGTAAAAATGTCTGCCCGCCCTTCAACAATGATAGTGGTGAGTTGTTCAACTCCATGGTCTAGGCACCATCAATTGGAGCACTTGTGCACAGGGGAGCCTTTCAACATTCTGTTAGCTATGTGGAATCACCTGCGAGCCTCCCTTAGATATGATGGGATGAAGATTATGCGATCTAGCAATGATTAGACCCTACGTGAGAGCTTCCAGTTCATCCATGTTATTGCTCTCCCATTTGATGGATCCAGAGAAAGCGCGGATGACATTGCCTTGAAGATTTCAAAAATCCCCTTCTATGCCGGCAAGACCTGGATTACCCTTTGATGCACTGTCGTAGTTTAGTTTGATGAAGTTCAGCGAAGGAGCAATCCAACGATCTAGCTCATCTGAAGGGAGCCTTGGTTTGTTGATCATTGGATTTGGAGGCTTGTCTAAGTGCCACCAGTTCAGAATTGATTGCTCCAATTGAGGTCCTTGAAAGTCCTTTTATTCCCATTTTTGGATGAGAAGCTTTTCGCAGACATTGTTGTGAAGAGGTTCCCAGATTCCTTCCACTCTTTGACCTATGCCATCGAAAATTTTGCGATTCCTTTCCTTCTAGATTTACCAGACGAAGAATAAGGGGATAAGGAACCAGAGCCTATTGATGATGGGAGTTTGAAAGGGGTTCATGCTCCAATTTTTCAATGTTTGTGTGATGTCAGACGCAACCCTGTCTTGCCTACAAAAGCCATGTTCAATTTTTTCCCATAATTCACTCGCTGTGTGGCACTCATCGAATAGATGATCGATCATTTCCTGCGAGGATCAACACATGCAGCACCAAAAAGTGCCAATGGTTCCTATCTTAGTGAGATTTTCCTAGGTAAGGATGAGTCTTTTGACAAGGAACCAGGTGAAGATGCCTATCTTCGGCCAGAGTTGCAGAGCCCATAAATTCGACCATAAAGGGTCCAAATTCAGATTTTGGGTCTAAAAATATATGTTGTATGCTTCTTTGATAGTAAACGCGGATGAATTTTTGTATCCCCATCTTAAAATGTTATTTTTATTTTTGATCTTTCTACGATACATAGCCTCCTTCAAGCCTGAGCGATTAATTTCTAAGTCCTCTTGAGCTAGAGTGGGGAGGTTCAATCTGCGCATTTCTATGGAAGGGTCTTCTTGCCAGTGTTGTGAGACTAACTCCCTGTTTGAAGCACGGGCCTATTGTTCACTAAGGGGGAGAAGTAACTATTCGCGGAGACTTGGGGTTTATTTCCATGAATCAGTCCAAAATATTGCTGAACAACGTCCCTTATTTCCCAAAAACTGTGACTTTAGACCATGGATCTATTAGCATTTGCGATTTTCCAAATGTGTTATCCCTGGATGGTTGAATTCAGTCGAAAGAGATCCTTCTTGTTGGTGTTGTGCGTGTATTTAGAGTGCCATAGTTTGGCCCATGGTTCAATGGTATGCTTGACCCATCTCCACCATGCCTTTGCCCCTATGACTTTGTTAAATTTTTACGGGTCTTTTAGACCGATCCCACCTTCTTTTTTTGATATGCAGAGCGTGTCCCATTTAACTAGAGGCCATTTTTGCTTGAGATGAGAGCCTCCCCACAAGAAATTGCGCTGAATGTTTCTGGGAGCTTTGAGGACCCATTTGGGTGCAGCCAGGACAGAAAAGAGATAGGAAGGTAGAGCTTGCAGGACAAATTTAAGGAGAACATGTCTGCCAACAATATTTAGAGGTCTAAATGACCAGCAATTGAGTCTATATTTTATTTCATTCAAGAGGGATTTCCAGGATGAATGCTTGGTGGCTGAAGATGATAGGCGAATAACGAGGTATTTTGAAGGAATATTGCCCGTAGAAAAGCATAGAATGCGTTTTATATTCCTTTGGGTGGAAAGGGGAGTGTCAAAGAAGAAGATAAGATATTTTTCCATATTTATGGATGATCCGGAGGCCATGGAGAAAGAATTCAGAATTATTTCTATGGAGTGAGCTTCTTTGATAGTGGTTGAAAAGGAAAGTGTCGCCAACAAATTGTTGGTGGGAGAAGGGGGAGTTTCCATGGAGTGTAAGCCCAGAGAGGGATCCCTGAGTGATGGAAGCTTTTAACGCTCGACCCAGTCCTTCTGCCATAATAATGAAGAGAAAGGGTGAGAGAGGATCTCCCTGCTTGATGCCTCTAGAGGGTTGAAAGGTGTCCGATGTCGAACCATTTACTAGGATAGAGAAAAAAGCTGAGGAGATCAGAAACATAACACAGGAGATCCAGGGGGGACTGAACCTGAAGGCAAGCAAGACTTGTTTTATATAATCAAAGTTGAAAGTGTCGAATGCTTTGGAGAGATCCAGCTTGATGAGCATTCCAGGAAGCTTCAGAGACTTGATAGAGTGGATGGCTTCATGGGCAAGGATGATGCCATCAAGGATTTTCCTACCTTCCACATAACCTGATTGCTCAAGGGAAATGAGGTTTGGGAGGATGGCCTTGAGGAGGATTTCTATAACTTTGGATATAATTTTATAAATTACATTGCAAAGCGCTATGTGCCTATACTTACTTGCGGTGGAAGCATTGTCTTCCTTTGGGACTAGAGAAAGGAAGGTAGCATTGAGAGCTGGTAGAATGGACTGAGAAGCTCGTGAGTCTTCCACCAATTCAGTGATGTCCTGATGCAGGAAATGCCAGCGACTTTTGAAGAAGGAGAGCCTTTCCTTTTGGGATGTTGAGTAGAGCTTCCTGGACCTCTTCCTCCATGATTTCTCTGAATAGAGTAATATTGTGTTCTCGAGAGACAAGGCGATGGATGTGGTATTTTATGTTCTTGATGTCGACATCTCTTTGGATTTGAGGTTCTGTTAGGATGTCCGAGAATTGGCTAACCAGAGTGCCTTCCAAGTCTTTCCACTTTTCCATGATGCCCGCATTATCGAGGTGCAGCGATGCAAAGCGGTTATTGGATCTGTGTTGGATGGTTGAGCGGTGAAAGAATGATGTGTTTCTTTCTCCTTCTTTCATCCATGAGATTTTGGATTTTTGTCTCCAGTGAATCTCTTCTTGTTTGTAGCATTCCTCTAGATTCCACATGATTTGGCCTTCCTGATTTGTGAGTTCCGTAGTGCGTCCCCTTGAGATGATGACCTACTCGAGAAAGGATAATTTCTCTTTTAGGATTAGCTTTTCCCGGAATATGTTGCTGAATTCTTCCCTATTCCATTTAAGGAGAAGATCTTTGATTCTTTTCATTTTTTGCATAAAAATGTACATCTTGGTACCATGAAATTTCGTGCTCTACCACCAACTCTGGATTTTGCTAACTAATTCAGAGTCTATTAGCCAAAAATTTTCAAATCTAAAATGACATTTGAGAGGCTTGCCAAAATATCTCCAAGATAAAGAGATCGACCAGTGATCTGATCCTGTTGAGGTGAGGATCTCAGCTGCAAGATCGTTGCTACCAGTTAGCCATTGCTCAGCCACCAAGAATCTATCGAGCTGATAGGATATCTGGGCAGTGCCTCCCCTCCTGTTGTTCGAGATGTAAATACCATTGGATGTCTTTATATCCACTAGATTGGAGTCCTCTATGAAGGTTTGAAGCTCCTCTACTTCTGGCTCCAGGTGCATGTGACCTCCCTGCTTTTCCCTCAGAGAGAGAATTAGATTAAAATCTCCTCTAATGATCCATTGATTGGGGTTGAGGGCTCCTCAAAGGGTGGCTAAATATTGGATCATTTCATGTTTTTTTGAGGGAATGTTGGGACCATAAATATTGGTCAAGTAGCCATGTTGATTTTGCCAAGAAGGTGGAATTTGACTGTTATTGCATTTGGGTGTTGATCATGAAGCTCAACATGAATGAGATGCAAGTTCCATGCCATTCCTAGCCCTCCAGAGGCTCCTTCAATGCTTATAGCTAGTGTGTGTGGGCTTGCTTCCAGATTTTTTCGCATGTAGAGATCGAAGTCTTTTACTGAGCACTTTGTTTCTTGTATTAGCAGTATTGTTGGAAGAGCTTGTTGCACTTTCTAAGTACGCGCATATCCCTGCGTAAGAGGAGTAGAAACCATATTCTGTTTGCTCTATTAAGCAGACAAACTGACCTAGTTTATTGCCGATGTCCTTTAGGGTTTCAAGGTCCCAGTATTCAAATGGTAGAGAATACAACTGAATCCAGACTGGAGCCCAAGAGAAAACCTCCTTTTCAGGATTGAATTTGGGAGTCCAATGTCTCAGAAATAGGCCTGTAGAGCTAAGAAAATACGGGCCTCCTTCCATGACTGCATTCTGGTCCTCATGGCAATCGAAAACCACTGTAAAAAATCCTTTTGGGCCTAGCTTCACTTCATAGTGAGCTTTGGGCTTCCATTGTTACGCTATCCAATTGAGGGGAGTGGTCTCTGATGGCCAAATACCTATGAATTTACCAATCAAAGCATGGTCCTACATGAATTGTATGTTGCTGGATAAACAAGTAGGCGGGATGTGGAGCTTGGGTATCACAGAGGATTTAGCTATGCATGTGCGTGTAGTGGAGGGAAGAGCAGACTCTAGAGGCTTGGAGTGAAGGTATGGCTCGCCATTATGCGCAGATTGGAGAGGTTGGGCAGTCAAATCAAGAGGAGTCAGATCGATCGCGTTCATAGGTCTGTCAGAGCTCAGGTGATCCAGAGTCTGATGGGGGGCAGAGGGGTTGGGAGCCCCTCCTCCCGAAGTCACCATAGGCCTGACGCTTAGGGTCAAGCCGAGATGCAGAGCTCGAGTAGGACAAAAAGATATGTATACCACCCTTATATACCAAAAGAAAATATAACTTAATTATTAAATTATATTGGAATTAAATAGCTAAAATAATAAAACAATTTAATTAAAATTGTAAGGTGAATTATAAAAATTAAAAATTTAATTAAATTATGAATTAAATTAATTAAAAATTCAGGTATATTAATAAAATAAAGTAACCCTAAGTAAATCAACTAAACTCTACATAGCTTAGAACCTACTCAATCAAATCTATAAAGACATTAAAAGCTCTAGGCATGCATATGCCACGTAACATGGAGGGAAATTATAAAAAGAAGGAAGGCAGTGATTCATAAAATTATAAAAGGAAGAGGGTATGACTGAGAAAAGGACCTTTGGTTACATTTTGGGGAAGAAAGTAAGGAGGGATTTACTTAGAGAGTGACAAACTGATAAAAGCCTCGATTGTTCTTGAAGCTTTTGTGCACAGGGGACAAATTACTTCAACTTCTGAAGTACTTTGGAGCTGGGTACCTAAATTGTGCCCAGTTTGGCTGGGACGTTTTGGTATTTTGGTAACAGAAGAAAAATGGATGCAAATTGGATACTACAACAATGCAGGATCGACTCAAACTTAGAAACCAAATATGTAGTTGTGTATTTAGTTAGTAAATTTTGCTTTAAAATTAGACTGCCTATATTATTAAGCACAAATTTCTGAAGATTTCCAAATATGTACACCATAGTGGGCGCATGTCTGAAAAATATCTTGGAGGTAATCTATATTATGTGACATTCATAGATGATCATTCTAGAAAGACATGGATCTATCTTCTCAAGACAAAGGACGAAGTATTTGAGAAATTCAAGGAGTTTCGAGCTAAAGTGGAAAACCTCACCAAAAGAAAGATAAAGACTCTAGGATTCGACAATGGTGGGGAATACATTTCTAAAGAATTGATTGCATATTGTAAGGAGCCAGGAATTAAGAAGGAGCTCATTGTTCCCTACTATCCCGAACAAAATGGAGTTGCTGAAAGGAAGAATAGGTCTATTGAAGAAGGCATTAAGACAATGCTCCTTGACCAAGACCTACCAAAATTCTTGTGGGGAGAAGCAGCCATGACAACCGTGTATATTCAAAACAGAAGTCCCTATAAGTTCCCAAGAATATAACCCCGAAGAAGTTATTTTTACAGAAAGAATTCGAGAGGATCACCTCTAAATCTTTAAAGCTCTATAATATCCCTAATAAACATAAAGAATACAAGCATACGACAATATAGAAAATGCCAGAAATAGAACATAAAGCAAATACTCATAAAAATGCCGGAATGCTAAGCCATTTTATTAATCTGAGAAATAAGATGAAATACAATAGATGATCGGAATGATAGCACCTATTTTAAGTCAGTATATGTAGAACCTTCGAAAGATGAAATGGTCGCTCTACAATACCGCGTCTCATCATTGAAATCAACAAACTACTCACTACTGAATGGACCGAGAACTAGTCGCTCGAAGCGAATGAGCTGAAAAACCTAAGTCACCGTACTAGCCAACCCGGAACAAACCCGTAAACCGACGAAATGGTCACTCGAAAATCACCGAAAGAAACCTCTCAAGTGGAATTACGTCGCCTGCAAGGCTCGGCTAAGATGCCAAATGAAAAGAAGAAACAAGACACAACTCCTCAGAATCTCCCATCAAACACCGATCTCCTTTACTGATATCAATCAAAACTCCTCGTACACTTTCAACCGAAACACTTTCCAAGAAGAACTCCTGCCTTCTCCTGTGGACCGCATGGCCACAAGATGAGCCTTGTACTTCGATACCAAACAACCAAACAAATCACTCGTGTAGGACCTGAGAAATAACCTTACCCGAGCACGCACTCGAAGTCCCCCAGGGCTAAGGGCGAGATCTCTGACTGGAGACACTCAACGCACTAAACAGTGTTGCAGACAGGCTAAACAGCCAGCGTGCTCAAGAAGACAAATGTCTAGCTCAAATATCATCAACAACAAGAAGCCAAATGAGAAGGCTCTCTCGCCTTTTATAACGCTGGCCTCTCTCCAAAACCCTAACGTGGTCTCCCTCTCCTCCACGTGCTCCTACTCAATCTACGCAGAAGCTCCTAGAGGCTACGTGAGCCCCCTCCTCTACATGGTGTTGGACCCCCATGGCTCCCCATAAGTTATAACGTTGTGCTACTAGGGAGATACTTTATTTTACTTGAGTGAGTTAGACCCCTCTTCTCACTTTTATTTATTAATAAACTATAGTCGGAAAAACTATACAAAAATTGAATATTCCAATTAGTTGTTGCTAATTAGGAATATTACAGTCTCCCTTGGCAAAATGTTGCTTGTCCTCAAGCAACTGAAGTGATGGATGCTGCAGAATCTTCTCAGTCTCCCAAGTGGCATCCTCATCCGATAAATTCTTCCACCTCACCAAGAATTCCCGGACCGTCCTGCTTCGTAGCTGCCTCTCCCTGGTATCTATAATAGCCTCTGGCTGCAACACCAAATGCCCCTCATCATTCGTGGGTGGTAGCTCATCCGTAACTGTCACATGTTGTCCCAATGCCTTCTTTAGGCATGATACGTGAAAAACATTATGAATCTTGCTGCCTTGGGGCAGCTCTAACTCATATGCAACCTGTCCAATCCTGCTTATCACCCTGTATGGCCCATAAAAGCGAGGCTTGAGCTTCTCAACCCCCTTCTGCTTAAGTGATGACTGTCGGTATGGTTGTAATCGTAGGTAGACCAAGTCTCCTACCTCGAACTGTCTCTCCACCCGATTCCTATCAGCATACAGCTTATGCTGGTTCTGTGCTGTGGCCATGTTATCCTTGAGAGCTCGGAGGATGTCCTGACTCTCTTGGATCCAAATCTTGGCTCTCGGAGCCCTGCTAGCACCAAACATCACGTCCGCAAAAGATAAAGGATCATACCCATACAAAGCATAGAATGGTGACATCCCGATGGACATGTGATGCGTCGTGTTGTAGCAATACTCTCCCAAATGCAGCCACTTCAGCCACGCTCGTTACTGCCCACTGACATAGTTACGCAAGTAGCCCTCCAGCCACTTGTTAACTATTCTCTCGCTCATTCATCTCTGTCTGTGGTGATAATTAAAGCCGTGTCAACTCCGTCCCCACCAGCCAGAAAAGCTCTTGCCAAAATCCGTCCATGAAGCGGCTGTCCCTGTCACTGATGATGGTCTTAGGAAGACCATGCAGCCTGAAAACCTCTTTGAAAAATAGCTCGGCCACTTGTGCTGCTGTGTAATGCGCGGATATGGTGAAAAAGTGTGCATACTTTGTCAGCCGATCAACGACGACAAAGATACAATCTTTGCCCTGCACCATGGGCAACCCTGTGATGAAGTCCATCGATATGCTCTCCCATTTCCCCTCCGGAATGGGAAGAGGCTGCAACAGTCCTGCGAGATGACTCATCTCCCCCTTGTTCCTCTGACAAACATCGTACCGACATGTCGGAGTACGTCCTCCTTGAGGCCCTTCCACGAGAACCTTCTTCTATTGTCTGTAGGTTTTGTAAACTTCGATGGCCGCCTAATGGAGAATCGTAGAAGCACGGAGTCTTTCTTGCCGGGAGATCCCTCACCAAGAAGATCCGTCCGGTATTAGACAGATCTCATCAATCACTCGCACCGCTATCCTGCTACTTGTCCATCCAAAGACCTCACACATGCAAACCCGTCCTTGGAGTAATTTCACTAACAATGAGTCTCTCCAACCAGATTCAAGTTAAGAGATAACGTGGCCGGTCTACGTGAAAGGGCATCTGCTACCACGTTATTCTTTCCTTTGACGTACTCAATGTCAAAGTCATAGGCTTGGATCTTACTGATCCACCTCTGCTGCCTCTCCTACAACTGCTTCTGCTCAAGAAAGAACCTGAGGCTGTTGTGATCGGACCTCACTCTGAATCTACTGCCCACCAGATACTGCCGGTATTTGGCCAATGCATGCATAATGGCCAACATCTCCTTGTCGTATATAGAATACAACCTCTCATGCGGAAGGAGCTTTCGGCTGTCAAAAGCTATAGGGTGACCACCCTGCATCAAAACTGCGCCGATTCCCTCTCCCGACGCATCGCACTCCAAGACAAACGGCTGCGTGAAATCCGGCAATGCAAGCATGGGGCAGCTGCTCATCACCTCCTTGAGCCCATCAAAGGCTCGTTGTGCTGAATCTGTCCAACTGAATGCCCCCTTCTTTGTCAAATCTGTGAGGGGTGCAGCGAGCTGTGAGAAACCCTTGACGAACTTCCTGTAGCAAGTGCACCCAATGAATCAAGCTCGGTCACATTCCTGGCCCGCCACCGATGGCCCGATCTTCTCCTCGCGTGGACCCTCACTCCGTCCACTCCTATGATATGTCCCAAGTACAACATCTCCGTCAATCCAAACACACATTTGGAGAGCTTCGCATAGAACTGCTGCTCCTCCAAGATGCGTAATACCGTCTCAATATGTTGGAGATGCTCCCCCTAAGTCCTGTTGTATATGAGTATGTCATCGAAGAAAACCAATACAAACTTCCTCAGATGACTGTGGAAGATATGGTTCATGCACAACTGAAAGGTGGCGGGTGCGTTGGTCAGCCCAAAAGGCATAACTAGAAACTCGAAGTGCCCATAATGACACCTGAAGGCGGTCTTGGGAATGTCCTGTTCCCTCACGCGTATCTGATGGTACCCAGATCTCAAATCAATCTTTGAGAAGAAGCGTGCTCCGCTCAACTCGTCCATCAACTCATCGATCCTGGGAATGGGGTACCTGTTCTTCAAGGTCTTCTTGTTCAGAGCCCTGTAATAAATGCACATTCGCAATGTGCCGTCGTTCTTCTTCACCAACACCACAGAAGAAGCAAAAGGACTCGTGCTCGGCCGAATGTGCCCAAGGGCCAGCAACTCCTGAATAGCTCGCTCAATCTCATCCCGATAAGCCTTGGGATGCCTATAAGGTGTGGTGATCACTGCCTGTATACCCTGCTCCAGCTCAATGGTGTGCTCAAACACCCGATCCGGTGGCTGCCCCGGCGGAATATCCCCGAATACTATGGCATACCTGTCAAGGATGGTCTGTACCTCTGGATGCATTGCCTGTCCTGTAGTCGCTGCCTCTGAAGCCCGCAGCTCTACTGCCCACTCTATGTCTCCCTTACGGAAGGTTGCCTCCATCCGATGTGCTGAAACAGTCTGAGGCGGGTATGTGTGCTGTCCCCGTATCTTCTCATGCCTCCCTGTCTTGGGGTCATCCCCACCTACCCTAGGCTTCAATTGCCGTGACCTTCTTAGAGTGATAAGCCACCTAAATACCCGTATCATGTTGGTGTCCTATTATCGACCACAAAGACTGGCTACTGTATAGGTGCCATCAATACCGATAACCTGGGAACATATTTCCATTTACCACACACACTGTTTCCGATTCTCGGGGACCAAAACCGAAAACTATCAAGTTTCCCGCTTTGTTACCTTCGCTCAACTATCCGTACGATGAAGTTGTGGGTTGCCCCAATCGTCGACCAAGATCGGCACGCTCGGCCACGTGATCGGTTCCTCGTAAGCGTCAAATACTTGGGAACTCCCCGCAATGCTGCAAGGGCTCCTCCAGTAGGTGCAAACGACACACCACCTGCTCCTGGTGGTGGAGGTGGCAAGGTATCCTGTACTGCATGACAATCTCCTGCCTCCACATCATCCTCCTCATCCTCTTCCCCGCTGCTCTCGGAGAAAACCTCAATGAAATGTGCCTTCCCAGCAGCACACCTATGTCCCAGTGCCCACGGCTCCTGGCAGGTGAAGCACAACCGCTTCTTCTTCAGCTCCCTCCTGGCCTCATCATCAACCTGCACCCATCCGGGATTCCCCTTGGGAGGCGGAATCCTCACGTCCTTCCCCTTAGGCTGGAAAGCCTGTCTCTGGGGATAAGGTGTCCGAGTCCTGGGTAAGACATCCTATAAATCTCGGGTCCTGCTGATAGCATCCTGAAGTGTGGCTGGTCAAGTCGACCTGACTAGGCCACGAAGTGGCTCTGCTAATCCCTCCACAAACATGTAGATCATCCGAGCTGCGGATAGATCTGGCACCATCACTGAAACCCTCAAGAAATCCGCAATGTAAGTCTCAGGGCTCCCAGTCTGCTTGAGCCTCGTCAACTCAACAAAGTGTTGTTTCGGATCCCTCCGGTCAAAACGCTCTATCACCCTCCTGGTAAACTCGGCATAAGTCGCCACTGTAGAATGCCCGAGTGTCATCATCCCATGAAACCACCAGTCCTAGGCCTCACCATCCAAATGTAATGTTGCCACCTTAATGGCCTCTGTCTCCGACATCTGGTTAAGCTGGAAATAGATGTCCAACTTCTCCACCCAAGACTTTGCCGAACTGTTTGATGAACCATCAAACGTGGGCAAATGAAATCTGCTAGCTGTGCGGTGACTGTCTCCATCATGATGATGTCAGTGCTCTCTGTGATGATCACAGGGTCTTTTGTCCTGCTGGAGCTGAACAAAGTCTCTGAACGAGATAGCATCTGTGAACTCCTGCCAGTATGCCTGGTACTCTGCAAAATAGTCACCCATGTGGCCAGGCTCAGGCTCCTCTGGCTCCTACTGTACCCCTGCCCTTGTGTCCCCTCTTAGGAAGGTGGGCATAGTGGATCGCGTGGGTGCATGCGATGCCATAAGGGGGGTAGTCTCGCGCTCCGGCATATGGTGGGATGTGCTCGATCCCTCACCAATCTGAAAACCCCTTGGGGTTTCACGCTGTCTAGCCTCCATGGCAGCAAATCTCTGCCCCATCGTCTCCATCTGTCTCGACAGATCCTGTACTGATTTGAGGAGCATTTCCCTATATCTCCTCGCATCATCATCGTCCCTAGCCATAGGACCCTGCTACTCTGCGTCCACCACAGGCTGCTCCTGCTCTCTATCTGTCACAGGCTGCTCCTGATCTGTGTCCACCACTCGAACACAGTCTCCCTCTCCGTAGGTGTTCTCCAACCTATGCTCAATGTCTCTGTATTTCCTACCTCTATAACAGATGTAGGGTTTATCCCTCAGTGTCATAGACTGCTAGCTCCACAGGCTGAGCCATATCTATGCTCTGATACCACTGTAATATCCCGGAAGGGAAATAGACAGCAATACAAGCATACGACAATATAGAAAATGCCAAAAATAGAACATAAAGCAAATACTCATAAAAACGCCGGAATGCTAAGCCATTTTATTAATCTGAGATAATAATGTAATACAATAGATGATCGAAATGGTAGCACCTATTCTTGCTCAGGGCAAGTGTAGAACTCTCTCAGAAAGATAGGAAATAGCTGCTCTAAGGTACTGCGTCCCAGCTGCTGGAAAATCTGCCGGCAAACTGCTGCTGCTGGAATGGACTGAGAACTAGGGGCTGCTCCCCTTGCCGAAATGAGCTGAAAATCTGCAAATCACCTGTACTAGCCAACCCGGACCAAACCCAGAAACCGTATCAGAAATGGTCAGCCTCCGAAAATCACCAAAGAAACCCTCCTCAAGGAATTACGTTGCCCCTGCAAGGCTCAGCGCAGATGCCAAATGAAAATAGCTGAAACAGTGCCACAACTCCTCAGGAATCCTCCTACTGGCAAAGACTGATCCTCTACTCCGGATATCAACTGAAACTCCTGCAGACACTCCCAACCGAAACACCTCCAAGCAGAACTGCGTCCTCTCTCCTAGGGACTGCGCAGTCACAAGATGAGCCCAGCTCCTCAGCAAAACAACTAACCAAACCACCTGCTAAGGACTGAAGAAACAACCTTACCCGAGCAGGCACTCGAAGTCCCCTGGGGCTAAGGGCGAGATCTCCGACCGGAGACACTCAACGCACTAAACAGTGCTGCAGACAGGCTAAACAGCCAGCGTGCTCAAGAAGACAAACGTCTAGCTCCAAAATCATCAACAACAAGAATGCCAAATGAGAAGGCTCTCTCACCTTTTATAACGCTGGCCTCTCTCCAAAACCCTAACGTGGTCTCCCTCTCCTCCACGTGCTCCTCCTCAACCTGCGCAGAAGCTCCTAGAGGCTATGTGGACCCCCTCCTCTACGTGGTGTTGGACCCCCATGGCTCTCCATAAGTTATAATGTTGTGCTACTAGGGAGATACTTTATTTTCCTTAAGTGAGTTAGACCCCTCTTCTCACTTTTATTTGTTAATAAACTATAGTCGGCAAAACTATACAAAAATCGAATATTCCAATTAGCTGTTGCTAATTAGGAATATTACAGCCCTGCCTACATCCATGTTCCAAAAGATAAGCAAAAGATGTTGGATTCTACAAGCATCAAAGGAATATTCATTGGATATAGTATCTCCTCAAAATCATAGACAAGTACAAAGCAAGGTTTGTTGCAAGGGGCTTCTCTCAAAAGGAAGGAATAGATTATGAAGAAACCTTTGCACCTATAACAAGGTATGCTACCATTAGCTCTTTGGTTTCATTGGTTGCTACAATGGGTTGGAATATTCATCAAATGGATGTGAAGACCGCATTTCTAAATAGGACCATTGATGAGGAAGTATACATCGAACAACCCAAAGGTTTCAAAGTAAATAGCAAGGAATCTCACGTCTGCAAACTCAATAAATCCCTATATGGCTTGAAGCAAGCTCCTAGTGCATGGTACACGAGAATGGATGCATATATCCTAAGAAATGAGTTCGTGAAGGGTACTGTTGATCCAAATCTCTACATCAAGGTTGTGAATAATGAGTTTGCCATTATTCTACTATATGTGGATGATTTATTCATCACTGGTTGTGGAGCATAAAATTCAAGAGTGCAAGAATATATTGGAAACCGAATTTGAGATGAATGTTCTAGGACTCACAGTCTCGAAGTATGGCAGAAACCTGGGGATATATATTTGGGGCAAAGAAAGTACATCATCAAAATGTTGCAAAAATTCGGAATGATGGACTCCAAGCCCATGACTATTCCTACGATCACCAATCTCAAGAAGTTGCAAGGTTCTGACTCAAGTCTCATGGATCCTACTTCCTATTGACAGATGGTAGGCTCCCTAATGTATCTAGTAAACACTAGGCCAAATATATGCTATGCAGTAAACATTCTTATTCAGTTTCAGTTAGAATCTTGTCATGATCACTGAATATGTGGCTACATGTGAAGTAGGAAAGGAGATTGTATGGTTAAGGAAGCTTTTGACAGACTTGTTCGAGAATTCTCTAAGTCCTACTATAATCAAATGTGACAATCAAAGTTGTGTTAAAATGTCTGGAGATCCCATGCTTCATATTAGGACGAAGCACATCAACAATAAGTTCCACTTCATTAAGAAATTGGTACAGGATGGGATCGTGAAGTTGGAGTATGTCTCGACAAATGAACAGGTAGCAAACATACTGACAAAGGCTCTTCCTAACAAGAAGTTTGAATATTTAAGAGACAAGTTTGGTTTGATAAATATTGTTGATTGTATTGATGATAATATATTGGAAGAGACATGTTGAGGCTTTTCGAGTGAAGCATTGCTTGGGAAGACATCAGGCCGACACTTTATATTGATGTCTGTTAGGGAAGGTGACATCAGGTGGATGTGCACCTAGTTCCCTGGGTTGGTGGTTAGTAAGTAAGCCTGATGGTACCTATAGAGGCTGAAAGCTTTAGTCCACCTTAGTCCCACTTGGATAGATTGCCTTGGTGAGGAATCTAGTCCATGGCATTGCAGTGCCTAAACTATTGAGTGACCAATGGATAGATTGCCCTGGTCAAAAATCTAGTCCATGGCATTGTGGTGCCTAAAGCTATTCATAGTTCACATAGTTTGAGATCTTCCATTTGTATATTATGAATACCTCCCTAGTTGAGAGGGAGTGTTGAACATTGTAACTAGGTTCGGTCATCATAAATTAATATTTATTGTACTCATCGAAAGAATTAAAGAAAAAAAGACTATATTATTATTATATGGCTAATTAAAGCATTCGTTTCATGCTTGGGTCATATTATTTTAGGTATAAGTCCCCATTGTGGACTTCTAGGTTTTATTCTAGACATTACAAATGTATATTGACCCATCATGGGCTTTTGAATCATGTAATTAGGTTTAATTTTCAGTCAAAAATGGTTTAGAGTACCTCTGCATCAAGTTTGCCTTAAGGAGATCAAGTCAACCTCAAAGGGACCTATTCGACCTCACCTAGATCCTATAAAAGGAAGGATATCGAATTCATTTGGAGCATCACTTCTCAAGCGAGTTTGATATCTTCTATTGCATAGGAAAAAAAGCGAAGTGGAAGAAGGAAGCTGAAAGGAGTGTGAGTTGGGTCAAGAAGATAGAGAAAGGAAAAATCAAAGTATTGTGGTGGTCTCTCACCATTTCTTGCCCTCTCTTGGGATCTCGAAGTCTTTTAGTGTTTGTTGTTGTTGCTGGAACTGCTGCCTAGTCGAAGTTGTTGTAGGACAAGTTGTTGTTGTTGCTGGGTCGAAGATCTAGAAGGTTGACTTGGTGTGGAGGGAAGGTTTGGTCTATGTCTAGGGTGAAGAGTCTCAAAGAATATTATTGAAGGAAGAGAATTTTGACCAAGTTTTCTCCTAAGAGAGTGGTTTTTCCCTGGCATAGTGCCTACATCTTGTCTCTTGTGTTCTTGTGATATTTGTGCATACACACTTTGGTAATTGCTTGATGAAAGATAATCTAATAAAGAAATAAAAGAATCCAACATAATTCACAAGTAATTATCAAGAAAGAGAAATAAAACCCTAATCTACTTGCTTTGATTTCTCAACAAGGACATTGTAAAAGTGATGCTAGTATGAGGATTTTTTAGTCATATAACAGGCCTAGGTAACCCAAGACCTTGTCATCAAGTGAGTATTACTCTGGGAGGTTTTTTTCACTTAATTAATTATCATCTCCCTACTAGAACTTAATAATTAATTGAGTTTTTCCTCCAAATATACCCCAAATCCGAAGTACGGCTTGATGGTGAGGCCTTGGGTGAGTCCTAGTGTCTATAGTCGATGTATATTACCATACTATATCACACAAAAAAAATCGTGGAATTTGGTTAGGTCTAGGTAGTCATTTTTTAATTTTTTAGATTTCTCGTAGGGCAGAAATTGTAATAAAAATTAAATTTGTAATGTAATAAGTGATGTCTAGAGAAGTTGTAGAAAGTATGAGTAGCAAAATTTTCACCTCTCACCCTCAACTTTCTACCATGACACACTTTGAAAGGTCAAAAATGTGTTTTGAACCCCCAAAACCCACTTTTCCTAAGTTTAGTGGGAAATTTGGCAATTAATTAAGCCAAAAATTAAATAAATGGAAAAAATAAATATCCACACATGCTAAATGTTGTGGAAATGAGGTGGAAAATTATAGAGTTAAAGTGAATTCCCAAGGTGATGTGCACTCTTAAAATCAGGGAAAGGACATGTGCTCAAATAAAATCAAATTTATGGTGTTAAATGAGAAAGCTGCTTACTTGGAAATTCGAATTTGTGAAGTTAATGCACATTTGGGAGGATTTGGGAAAATATTTGGTGGAGAATTTTATGGGAAATTGTCTCCACATGGGTTACTACCCATCTACACTTTTCGTTCCATCATAAAATTCAAATTTGGCACATAAGGGAAGAAGAAAATGTTGTCCACTTGCCAGAAATCGATTTTTACACTTGGCATTGAAGCTCCATTCAACAAATTCAAATTTCTCTTTCGGATTGTCACCTCATGCCACTTGTTTAATCAATTCTACATTTGGATTTGCTCCCAACTCTCTATATAATGGATCCATGGGCTCTCATATGGTATTCATTTTTTTACTAGTTATTGTGTTTGCAGAAGCTGCTACTTTGTACACTTTTCAAAAATATCAATAAAAAGACTTTAGGGGTCCATTCTTGGGTGTTCTTTCTTTAAAGCATGGTGCATTGTGAGCTATTGTTATAATATTTTCTATGCTTTGAATCATTTTTATTTCCATATATTCTTGTAAACTTGCTATTGTAAATCTATATTGTATTGGCATTTTATCTGAAAGTAGACTCTAGAGTTTGAAAGTTCTAGTTTGTTTTCAAATAAACTTCTAGGAGTTTCAATTCATTGCTTTCTTATATAAATCTCTATGGACTAATATTTGATTTGAGTATTGTAGAAGAAATTTTGTTGGATCAAGCGTGAGGGGAAGTATTTGGGATACCAACCCACTCTTGGAGCACTTTCAAAGAAACTATCATTTGTTAGTTGGATTCACTTAGATTATCTTACAAAAAGTGTCTTGCAGGGATTCATTTGTGCATAGTTTGTATACATACAATCAATTTAAAATGTAAATCTTTAAAATAGTGCTTCATTGATTCATATTAGCTATTTGAGAGCTTTTCCAAGCTAAACCAAGTGATGGGGTTCACTCCCATCACTTTATTTGGTTTATTGTATATTATTTAGTTGTTTTCATATTCTCTCTACACTAATTTGTTGCTTGATCTTGCAGCCCATAGGTAGAGTGTTGGTGATAAGAGAATCAAGGAAGGATCACACAAACTCTAACATTTTCCTTGTAGGACCTCTCAACCACTTTCAAAGTTGATTTTTTGAGGAGGCCGTGGACAAAGAGGAGAGCTGCAATTTGGCAAGGTCGTGGGCATTTGAGGAGGATTGGCTCCTTGCCTTTTGCAACATTACATTCACTCTTGAAGTCCAAGTTTTGATACATCAAAAGACACTTAACTTCTTCAATCTTGAGAGTTTTTTCATTGCGCTTTCCTCATTTTAAGAATTTGGCTTTCTAGAAGGAGATCGAGAGCTTGAGAAGCCTCACACATTGTAAATATCCCTCTTGAGATTTTACTTGAGACCTCTTGGAAGGTGTCTCATCTTGTAACATCTAATAAAAGTCTAGTTTTTCTTGTGGGAGCTTGGGTTTTCACCTAAGGCATCATTTTCTCCTTTTTCCAAAAGGAGAAACTTGTTGGTGGTTTGATCTTGCATTTGTTTTCTTAGTTTTCATCTTGCATGCCTTAAAATTAACACAAACTCACCTTCACAATCAAATTTTCTAAATATGATTTTGCTACTTATTTCCATTATATGCTTTGCAACTTCAAGTTTTGCTTTAGAGTACAAATTTATATTTTACTTCTGGAGAAAATTTATTTCATTTTACGCAAAGCATTTCATTTCAAGTAGCAAAATTTATTTAGTTAGTTTAACCATTTGCTTCATGTTGGCCTCACAATAGGCTCATTTATTTTAAGTTATTTGTTCATTTTGCAAGCTTCATTTTTTTAGTTTGTTATTGTTATCATTTGTCAAAGCAATTATTTTCAAAATCACAATCTTATATGTTTATGAAGCATTATGTATCTTGCATTATTTTGAGCAAATATCTAAGCTATCTTGTTGATCATATTCCAAGCATTATTTTGAGCAACTATCTAAGTTATTGATCATATTCCAAGCATTATTTTGAGCAACTATCTAAGTTATCTTGTTGATCATATTTCCATTTCTTGAAGCTTTTCCATTTTTGCAAAACACTTGTAATCTTACTTGCATTACATGTTAGGCATTTTAATATAGGTGCATTTTTAATCAATTTACCTCCAAGCATAAGCTTGGTTGAAGATAATTCTTAGGGACCCATTTTTAGGGACCCATTTCTTTCATCAACTTGAGGGACATAGACCCTCTTATGCGGTTAACTTGGTGACCTTGCAGTCGTCGGAGCCACAGTCTCTACAACTCCATAGGGATCGGGGGTGTTGGGTAATCCAAGGAAGGTATCGTTAATATAGTCTTCCATGTCTTTCTCTTGAACCCCTTTCACAACTCACATAAGAGACTTGTTTCAAAATAGTCGGAAAAAATGTCATATCTAGATTAGACATTTTAGATTAAAAGCAACCAAGTTAATTGCATCAAATTTTAGTTTAGGTGCAGTTCATGCTAACACATCTTACCATTTTACTTGAAAATGATTTCATGTACTTGTAATTGATGCAAATGTTTCAATTTGATTATCTCATTTAGGCAAGTATCATTTGGTTCACTTTTGAAAGTAAAGTTTAAATTGTTCTCCTTTACAAGTCACTCTATATTTGTTTTCATACATGCTTTGAATTTGTGAATGATTATATGAATTTTGAAAGCATTTCATGAAATCAAATTTTATATCTTGTATTGGTATCATATATTGCTAACATCTTTTGTTTGATTGACAAGGTTACTTGTGTTTCAATTTGAAACACTTCATTTTATTTTGAGCAAGTATTATTTATTCTTAAAAGCAATATTTGAAGTCATTGGTTTCATATATGCTAATCGTTATCTCATGTGTTGATAGTTATTAAAGTTTATTTCATTTTATATTGCCCATTTTATTTGCTCGCAATCTCAGGTAATCCTAATTTAACATCTCCTAGAAATATTCTAACTTATTTTTCCATTTACGTACCACCCCCCTTAGCTAACCTAGGAGATAGCTTAAACCGAAAGAGTTGGAAATAGGTGACAACCCCTTCTCTAGGTTCCTTGCCACCAACCACACCTTGTAGGATTAAAGGCTTTTCTCACTAACTTGTAGGTAGGTGTATGTAATATCCCAAATGGGAAAATAACAGTAATAACAAACTAAAACATATTAAGGAGACAACAAACAAAAATGATATCAAAACACCAATGGAGCCATAGAATACTGTTGAGCCATTTTATTAATTTGCTAGAAATGAGTACAATGACGGTGTTGGAATGAAGGCACCTGGGCTTGCTCAAGGAAAGCTAGAGAAGCCCTCTGAATCAATGCTGAAATCCCCCACGGCTGGTACACTGTATGGCTTTAGCTCTATACTGCAATCTTCCAGAAATGTTGCTGCTGCTCCCGAAGAAATGCCTCTAGGGCATGCTACACTGCTCAGAAAATTCCGAGAATTTAACCCCAAACTCTACTCAAGAAACACACAAAAACCCATGAAGGAATTCGCCAAATGTTGACCTGTAAACTCCCTTGGGCCCACCTATGTTGCGTTGTCCCTCTATGCCACGTTGTCCCTTGCTATGCTGCGCTGCCTCTCCCACGTTGCCACTGTGTTGTCCTAAGTGCCTCCTCTCCTGCACTGTCACTTGGTCTCATGGGCCCCACTTCATCTTTTAATTAATCTTCCTAGTGACTTTAGGAAAGTGCTTTTATTCTAATGTTTTATTCATGGGTCCCCTCACCCCTTTGTTTCCGCCCAACATTAGGATTTGCCAAAATTAATGAAAATTAATATTCTATTAGTTGACTGCTAATTTGGGGATATTACAGTCCTCCCCGCCAAAAATTGCTTGTCCTCAAGCAATGTCTGAACAAGCCTCCTCTCTAGCTGATGCTCCCCACCATCACTGCAAAATGTGCTTGGGTCCCAGATGCACCACTAAATCTTCCTTATCCTCTGCATCACCCTGATATGAAGGGATCTCTCAATACCAGAATCCCAAGCCATCCTGTCCAACGAAGCTCCACTTGCTCCACTTGTTAGGTCCTCGTAATTTGTTATGTAAAAGGGTAACATCAAACCAATCTTTGGAGTTCTAGGACCTAGCCTTCTTAGATTCACAGAGGGATCTCTCTATGTTTGTGTAAAGGATGTAACTTGTATGATTTTAGGCTAGTTATAAGGATTAGGGTTTATTTGTTTGTTTATTTGGTTGGGTAGGTTGTCAAGCAAAATAGATAGAGTGAGAGAGGTTTAAACCATTGGGCTATGGAGTCTGCAAAGGTCTTTAGAAGTGCAACAATAGGTCAAGGGTATATCACAGGGCAAGTCTAACAAAGCCAAATGGATCTAAAAGCTTATGTGAGTGTAGTAAACATTAAATTGTGAACATAGTAGGTGCAAAAGGGCAGTTAAGAATCCTTCAACAAATACTTTAACAAGAATGGCCTTTAAGATTACTATGCATAAAGAAATAACCAAAGACAGGGCATACCAATAACTTCTTTGACCAAACCCTAGCAAGTAAGCACTAAGACAACAATCCAGTGAATCATAGAAAGCAAGAAACTTGTAAGTCTTCTAGTGATTTCACCTTCAAGCAAAGAAAACATTTAAGATAAACATATAGTAGAGATCAAAGAGTAGGGAACTCCTAATTTCCTTACTCAAACCACAAAGACCTCCAAAGCAACCATTTAAGTTGAACAAAAGGGCCTGGAAAATCATAAACCTCTTCAGCTAAACCTAATCAACAATACTTCAAAGCAAAGACCTTAAAAACAATGTTTAAGTTAGATCAAAGAGCTGGGCTAACCATGGAATACTTCGACATTGACTTCATCAAATCATCTTAAAGATAAACAAGCATAAGTGGAACTAGAGAGCATCTAAGGATTCTCTAATCTGACCTAGCAGAGGAAAACATACAAGCAATAGAGAACAGACAAAGGTAAGGTGCCTCTAAACAACATTTCTTAGCCTAAAATTTATGTCGTACTGCATGAGAAAGATTAAACAAAATGATAAAATAAGAAAACAAACACTAAATAAGAAACACATCACCATTAACTATGCTCATGAATCCTGCAACTAAGCTTGCTCCATCATCATGCAAATCAATACATTCACAAGGTCCAAAGCCAAATTTCTCCTTAATCTTCAAGTCTATGATATTTCTCTCAATAATCATCCAACATGTACAATGAGGCCTCAATGCTGTATTTAACTAGCAAGGAGGACCAAAACCCTAACTAGGGTTTCCAAAATGTCATTAATACATCATAAATGCCAAATTTGTCCATTGAGACCATGCAAGGCCCAAGCCACAAAATATCTAATGTAATAAATGCAAAATAACTTCAAACATAAATTCTGAGCTAACTTAGGAGTGATTTTCCTAAAAAGTCCTCGAAAATATCTTTTTCAATAAATTTGTGTCTTTTGTTGACTTTGCAGGCAAGGGCGCAACGCTTGCATCAGAAAAATAGGTCATCTTGCAGCTGAGTTTTGAAGGCCTTCCCGGTGTCCAAATGAGCTCCATGATAGCTCATTGGAAAGCTTGTAAAGTCTACTTTCCAAAAATTCCTTTAGGTTTTTTATTGGACTTCATTTACCTGCTCAAAAACTAAATCTCCCAAGACTGCTCAGGGCACAGCGCCAGCTTTGAAAATAGGGTAGAAAGGTGGTTTTTTGGGTGTTTTTGGCACTTTCGGAGAACCAAATCTGCTCCAAATGATCTGAAATTTTGTGTGCACGATGCCCTTGGCCTGATGAATCTGAAAGTGTAAACCACTCCTCAAAAGAGTGCCCCAAAAAAGAGCGCAGCGCCCCTTGGCACCTTTAAAATAGTCAAAAATTAAAATTTTCAAAAAGTTGCCAAAATCTGAATTTGCTTTGCTTATTGTGTTTGGGATGCCTGTAGGGATGCATCAGCAAGAATTTCAAGGTTCTCTTGGCCTTTTGCCTCCTTGAGGGCTTGAATTTTAGCAAGGGCTCTTTTGAGCTTGGCCCTTGCAATTTTGTTTCTTAAGGCATAGTGCCTTGCCATCTTCTTTTGGAGGTGTAGGTCCCTCTTGGTCTTCTCCAATAGACTATATAAGTACATATTAGCCCTCTAAATCCAAGGTTCCTGGTCATAGTCAATCTCCATGGCAAGTAGCTCACTTGGAGTGAGTTGCTCTGCCAAGGCTGCCTCTTGCTCTCTCTCCTTGGCTAAGGCCTTCTTTAAGCCAATTGTTCTTGGCCTCCTCCTAGGAAGCTGTTCTTCCTCTTCATCAGTGTCTCCATATCTATCCAAGGCTTCATCTAGCTTAGCCTTGGCTTTTGCAGCCTCTTTCTGAGCTCTGATAGCTCTGACCTCATAAATTGCCTTCTGTGCCTCTAGCTGTTTGTTTTCAATCTCATAATAGTGAATGACATTCCTAGCCCTACCTAGATTGGCTTGCAAATCTTTAATTTGGGCATCTCTGCTCTTGAGCAAAATGCTTGAGATCCTTGCCTCATTTTCATCATCACTATCAACATGAATGAGTTCAAATTCTTGTTCAGTCCCAAGCTAGTCTTCTTCTTTTTCATCCATGACCTTTTCTTTGCCTTTGTCAAGCTGCTTAGTTGATGTAGAAGGCATGGCCCCTTGCCTCTTGAGGGCAGCAAACACATGCCTATTTCCTCTTTGGTAGGTCAAAGAAAAAGGTTCAATGTTACTTATCTCAGTGCCATGTGTCTTATTTCCATCTTTGCTGTCATCTTCACTGTCACCGTGGCTCTTACCATCATTGCTTTTATGGTTGCCTTCGTCATTAGTATCATCATTGCTATCATGACCTTTTGAGCCACTATCATCATCAGTGCCAACATCATCACTGTCTTCTGCTTCAAGGCTCTCTGTTTTATCACTGACATCATCTTCACTGATATCATTTCCCTTTTCCTTGCTTCTTTCTTCATGGCTCTTTTCCTCGCTGCCTTCTGCACTACCCTTATCACTATTTTCTTCACTGACTTCATGGCTCTTATCAGCACTGCTGCTTTCTGTCTCATTATCCTTATCTGATCCACTGATTTGTGCCTCACTGTTTTCAGAATCATTGGCATCTTCTTCCTTATTGCTGGATTCATCATTTCCCTCTACCTCATTTGCATCTTCTTCACTGATATCTTCTTCTTTGCTTTCTTCTTTACTGACATTAGCCTCACTGCCCTCACTGTCATCTTTGCTACTTTCTTCATTTGTATCTTCACTATCCTTAGGGCTCTTATCAGCACTGTTTGCCTCGTTGTCATCACAGCTCTTTGTTCCACTGCCATCACCATCATCATCATCATTTCTGCTTCTTTTTCCTCATCTTCACTGATATCTGCCTCCTTTGTGCTTTCTTCTTTACTGTTATTAGCCTCACTGCCCTCACTGTCTAATTTTTCATTGTCATCTCCCTCTTTGTTAGATGCACTAGTATCATGAGGTGAAGGTGGGGGATTTCGAGAAAGTGGTGAAGGAGGGTCATTATCCTTAGGTGAAGGAATGCGAGTAGATGGTGAGGTGAAGGATTCATGAGATGATGGAATGTGAGCAGATGGTGATGGATGTGTAGTGGGGTGTGATGATGAAGGAGGAATGGGAGGTTGAGAAGATGAAGGTACATCTTGCTGTTGTTGGCCTTGTGGATTAGTGAACACCTCATGGGCAATGAAAAACTCCCATGGAATGCCCTTATGTTGCAATTGATGCATAACAACCATCTTGATCAGTGAGTGGTGGAAGAGGCTTTGCATCTGCTGAGGGAAATCTCTCTTCTGTACAATATAGGATGTTTTATCAATGCTTCTGTAAAGGTAATAGGGTAGGTGCAACATCCTAACCCTAGTAAAGTGCATAAGCAGCCTAATGTGATAGGAGTAAAGCCTGGAGAACCTCCCCTTACATGTAAACTACTTCATAATGATTCTCATCATAGGTGCATATCTCTCCAGCAAATGTGAGAAAGGAAAAATGGATTTGCAGTTGTCTTTATATCTAGGCTTTAGGAAGGGTTCATAGTAGCTCATGTCAAGGTTGGCCTGCTTGAACCATTTCTCCCCTACACTAGGTATCCCAGTGGCATTGGCAAGAGCATCAGAAGATAGCTCAAAGTTTACTCCTGCAAGGTGATCTTGTTTCTCATGCAAGTTAATGATGAAAAGCTTGGTTAGCTCAAGGTGACTTTGCACCTGCTGTACCTTCTCACAAAAATCAAAACATCCCACATGCTGGAAACATGAAACAGTCATGGGAAATGCCATCAGCTCTATGGTGTTTAGGGGTTCAAACCCATTGATTTTTCCACCTTTGTGTTGATGCCTCCTTGGCATTTGGCCTTCTCCTTCACTACCACTGCCCTCTCTGTCTGACATTTTGACCACTTGGCCTTTGAAACCCTAAGGCTGCAAATGGAAAGGAGATGAGGGGATGGTGGAATGGAGACAGTTCTGTAAGTGGATGAGATGAGTGAGAAAGGGTAAAGGTATATGAATATGAGTGAGAGGCAACACTCAATGACCGCCCTCTGCTGATTGTTCAAACTTTGTGTTAAAACACCTTGCACTAATGGCAAATGGATATGAAAGAAGGCAATGAAATGGTCAATCTTTTTGTAATGTAAGTGATTGATTTAGTGAAAGGAGGTGAGTGTAGGCACAGCCTTAGGTGAGTGAACAATCTCCAACAATGTAACCCTCTGTTTGTCACTGACTCTCTTTGCAGGCAGATGAATGAGGTTTAATCAGTGTTTTTAAGCATGCCATTTAGGTTATCTCCTTAGGGTTCCATTCCTTTAATCAAATGATAACAAAAAACTTTGAGAGGAGTTGATGTCCTGTACTTACTCCTTAAATATGCTTGAAAAACCCTTAGTGATGACTTGGAGAAAATTTGAGGGGTTTTGAGTCTTGAAATGGTTTGGAAGGCCCTCCTGGCCAAGTGTGCAGTGCCAAGGCCAAGGGCGCAACGTTCAGTCCAGGCACGCAGCGCTAAGGTCTTTTACTGGGCCTGTCGGGCAAAATCAGGCAAGCGCACAACGCCTTAATAAAATGCACGGGAGAAAAAGCCAGGGGCGCAGCACCCGAATCCAGGTGCGTAGCGCCACGCTGAACGCATAGCGCCACAACACTAAGCCAATTTTTGACTCGAAAAACTCACATTTTCTTCTCCTGAACGCTCTGATGACTTTGCAAGTGAACAATGAATTGTTGAAGTGTTGAGATGACCTTTATAGGCTCAATGATTGAAATTTAGCTTTACAAACCCACTTTCTAATTTTTTCAAGGTCACTTCCTTTTTTTCCTTTCTCACTAATATTCTTTTGACTTTTTGCTTGCAGGTGACATGAAAACCTTTAAGTGGCTCTTCCTTTTTCTCCTTGAGAGTTGACATGTTCATTTGATGTTTTTTGGAGGGCTACACACAGTAGCATCTTCAAAGCTTTCTATGTTTTTCATCACAATATTCAACTTGTCTTTCTTACACTTTCTCACTAACCTTTTACACTATTTGTATGCAGGCTACTGAAATGATGATTTTGACTTTCCCCTTTGTTCTTTGAGGCATGACAAACTGATTTTTATAGCTTTAGGACTCAAACACAAGGCAGCAGCTTCAAAACCCTGTGTGATTTACACCATGAACTTAGCTTTTTCACCTTGGCTGGCAGTTTTAAGAAATTTGTGTTCCTTTTGATCCTGAAGATTTGACACATTATTTGACACAGCAGTAGCCCCAAAATCCTCTTTTGTCATTTTACCTTCTCTAACACTTCTGATGGCCGGTGACTGAAAACACTTAGTTCACCTTTCTTACTGATACTCTTTACAACTTTGCTCTTTGAGACATGACATATTCACCTTTGCAAACTTTGGGATGCTTGCACACAGCAGCACTTTCACAATCCTTCCTTTGCTGACATCATGGAGTTTTTAATCTACACTCTGCTCATTTAAGCATGACAAACTCATTTTCTACATTTCTAGGATCTAATCACAGTGGCATCTTCAGAATCTTTCTTTGCGGTCATCATGGAGTTCAAATCATGCCTTTCACCTTCACTGGCCATTTTCCCGAAACCCTAGGTGTCTGGAGTGCTTGAAAACAATTATCAGTGTTATCTTCTAAGTTCTCTATAGCCCTTTTAAGTTCATTCATTTCTGTCCAGTTCACCTCACCTTTTTCCCTATTTCATCCATAATTTCTGAAAAAAAATTCTTCATGTTTGGTTTTTGGTGTACCTCCTCCATGGTCATTTCTAGATTTGATCCTTGCTTGGCACACTATTGGCCCAATCAAGCTCAAAAACCCTAATTCTCCTTAAGACCAAGTGCTTCCTGTCTTCCTTGCTGCAAGATGTCTTCATTTAGGAACATACAATTTACCTTGTCAATTTCCTCTGTTGATTGACCTCTTAACACTTTTGCAGAAGTGCCAAGTTACATTTACCTTTTGTAGAACTTGAATTTGACAAGGTAGTCTTTTTTGGAGACTTTCAGATCTTTTCTTGAATAACCATGTCTCAACATTTCAAGACCTCTGAACCATATTCTAACAAAGAAAAACAGTGTCTGAAACAACAATGATTGACCTTGGACCATATGAAACCCTAATTTGACCTAGTGGGAGGATCCTTTGACTTAGTCTTCAACTGAAAATTGGCTTGTAGTCTTCAGGTGTAAAAACAGAGTATTGACAAAGTAGTGTATTGAAGATCCAAAATCCAATGTACTTGATTTATCTAAAGAGCCTATAGAGATAGTTTTGAGACCATCAATGCTTGAGGAACCTGGTGAACATGGGAAGGAATAGGCTTATAGATAACCCTAGATGGAAAGTGGAGTCATGGGCAAGGGAAAAATACAGTAATGAGGTTGTAGGTTGGAAAAAAGGATGGAGATGAGTGGTACAAGCCCATAAGGAGTCCTTTAGGAGTGGCAGGGTGACCATAGAATGGCAAAATGGTTGAATAGTGCAAAATTTCCATAGAGATAATGAAGGCAGTGAGATTTCTAAAACTCACAATATTCAGGGAATTTTGTTTTTAGAAATCTAGAACCAATATTTAGTCATCTACAGATAGTAAAAATTACTGATGACTAACACCACTCAGCATCTTGCCATGCTAATGAAGTCCCCCACTCCATCAGTGACTCGCTAAAGCCCAATGGAAGATCTAAATGATCTCCCCATGTAGTATACAGCTCACCCCTAGAGGTTATCGAGTTGTGTAGAGCTATAATGCTCGAGTCTCCTGCTAATCTCATAGAGGTGCCACCATGCTGTTGTTGCCCCACTCTGACTATGATATACCCCCCATTGTGCACAAACTGTATCCCTCTCTCCTCGGGCCTTGTGGCAGAAAATATATGAAGGCAAAGCTCATCTTGCCCGAGCATCTCCATGATGCTGATATCTACCCCTCCACTCTCGATCATGACCCTGTGCAACAACATGATAAGTCTACCCCGCCATGCAATGGAGGTCTTAGTGGTCCCCCACGTGTCAAACCCAAGGTGAACTGAATCATTGTCTGCTTTGTCCCTGATCATCACAAAGGGGAGTGATCCACCTGCTCAACAGACCCCTGGATCCCCCCACCATACGGGAAGCTCACAACTCCCACTCCCCATGGGATGTCGCTGTGTAGCGTTGCTACCTGCTAGAACCCATATTTCCCTCATCTCTGACCCCTGTATGTATCCCCTGGGTGAACCCCAAGTATCAGGAGTCTGTCCCACGCATGCATACCTGCCCTGCCCCTGCCAGACCACATCATGATACCTGTTATCCCAACTCCTATTGATACACCTAGATACTACTCAGAGTCTAGGTACCCTCCTATAGACGAAATCTACCATCTATCGTCCCTCAAATGTGAGCCCAGGGGTGGAACATATGCTACCTTGGCAATCAACCATGTCATCCCTAAGCCTGGACCCGTCAACTTGTGCACCTACCAAGTGTCTCAACTGGAGAGTCTCCTCCCAGCTCATGACATGTGGTATCTCAACCAACTGTCTAGGGTGAGCCTTGCATGCCCTACTGCCTGAAAGAAGAGTGTCAAAGGTCACCAACCAAACACTCCGCGACCATAAGAAACACTGGAGGATGATGGGTAGGTATGTCCCAAAGGGTGTGATCAAGAGTCTACCTGAATGCTCAGGAGTAATCCTCCAGATGACACTCTTTTTGCCTCGGATCTGCCGATAACACCCTCGTAGCCCTGTCTCCGCTAAACATGGCATCTCTAGATGCTCAACAAGATCCTCATCGATCCTAGGTAAGCTACATCCCATGGTACACCTACTGCCCCTGTCCATATGTCTCTTTGGAGGCAATGCTCCAAGAGCCCACTACTCTGCATCATGTATTACTGCATACCACCAAGTATCACCACACTCCTTTTGATCCAAAATGGATTCAGTTTTTCCTCGAGATCAAAGTCTTCAAATGTAGATGAGAATGTAATAAAGTTGAAGTGCTCGTCGACAGATTTTCAACGATGCGAACAGCATGTGAAACCGACTTTGTATGAGGAAGTTGTGGCCAGTCAAAGTTTCAAGGCAAACTAGGGTAGAATGGAAAAAGTAAAAGTCAAACAATCAACGGTCAAAGTCAACAGTCAACAAGGTGATGTCAATAGGACATGTGTCGTCCCAGGAATGTGCCATTTGTCCAAGCTGATGTCATCGAGCTCAGTGATGTGTCGTGATTTGATTGGTTGATATGGGCCAATCCGAAGCTGACACGTGGCAGCTTGGATTTTGCCCAATGACAACTTATTTCCAAAAATCTTGGAGTCAAGGAGGATCCAACCCTTGACCTCCCGGATTGCCAGCATTCTCGCTGGATTCCGTCTACCAGTCGAGTTGTTGTGTTACTTGTTTATATTGGTAGAAATATTATATTTATTGTGTGTAGGATTGGTTGCCAGAAAAAGGGACTGGACGGCCGGGGTCAACCCCACGACCACCGAAACCCTTATCATTATCAAACCATCGCATTGGAAGCTTATCGCATCAACCATATACATTGTATATCCAAAGTTTTGCAAACCTTATCACCAGAGCATTAAAACCATATACAATGCACCATATAATATGCCACCGTATATGTATTAACATATATCATAATATATATATATATATATATATATATATATATATAGTTCAATTACCATAAACGTTGGCGGAATGGTGGGCAGAGGTTTCGAACCTCCAACCCATCCAAAACACTATATAAACCAACGCCTTCACACAAGAGCACTAACCACTTGCGCTACAGGTCGAGACTTGTAAGTCCATTCATTCAATTTCTATTTGAAGTCTGCAAATGCCGAATGCGCCCAAACCAATGTGGTTTTTCCAAAACCAGTTTTAGTTGCAGAAAGGTGGTTTTCTTGCAGGCAGAGGTGGTTTTTGACTTTCCAAGGGGTCTGGAAGTCACAGTGGCGAAACATAGGCAAGTTTATATTCATTTTGACCAAAATTTTGAGCCGGTCGCAATGGTGAGGTCCATTTTCTCATTTGAGATTTTGTTTTTGAGCTCATACCTATAAAATCATTTTGAAGACATAATAAAGAGGTCAGCACTGAAAGTTAAAGGACCAAGAGACATAGCCAGGAAGTCTGGTGAACTCCTTATTAAATTTTGTCGTGTTGATGTGTTTAATTGTGTTTTTAATGGCTTATGTCGTTTATGTTATTCGCAATATTTTCGATCTATTGCATTAAGTAACATAAGCAAGTTCACATAGACGTCAATAATTCCTTTTTCATAATTAAGATCAAGTGGTATCAGAGCTTAAGGTTAAATTTTTAAAGGTTTGACAATGTCATGTGAAGATTGAATTCTTACTAGGTCAAAGTCCAAGCGAGGTGAAGGAGAACTTGTGGAAGCAAATCCAGAGATTGGAAGGGTATTTTCACAAAAGAAGATGACGAAAGAAAACGTATTAGGAACAGAGGCTCAGTTCTTGGACAACTTCATGACAATACGTGCGATGGTAGAAGAGATATATAAGAAGTTTAAAAAGGGAAAAGGTGAAGGCACTTCATCACCTAAACTAGACAAAGAATCAGGTGAAAAGCCTTATTCATTATTTCCACCATCTCCTCCATCATCACCATCATCGTCATCATCGTCTTCTTCTCATAAATCTAGTTCTTCTAAAAAGAAGAAGAGTAAGAAATCCTCTTTTATCAAATTAGATGTAAAATTTGATTTGCCAATTTATGATGGTGAACTTAACGCTGAAAAGCTCGATAATTGGATAAGACAAATTGAAGTTTATAGCAAGGTACAGAAATTTGTTTCAGAAAGAAAGAAGATCTAGCTTGCTAACCTTCGTCTTGGAGGAACCACACTTGTTTGGGGGGAAGGTAAGACACAAGAAGATCTCCAAAAACATGGTAAAATCATTTTAACATGGAATGAATTTGTTTCTGCTATTAAAAAGCAATTTTATCCTTTGGCTTATATGCAACAAGCTATGATGAGTTGGCAAACATTGCGTCAGTTAAAGGGTCAAAGTATGCAAAGTTATACTCAGGAATTTCGTAAAAGAGCTTTGACATTGGGCATATCATTGGACTCACCAGAAACATTATTGAAATACATAGGTGGCCTACATAGTTATTTGAGGCATACCATACTGATGTTTAATCCGACAAAGCTTACATGATGTATCAGTTCAAGCAACTTATCTAGAAGCTAGGGGTAGAAATGTATCTCATGATGTTGGAAAGTCATCTAAATCTATTGAATTCAAGAATAAGGAAAAGAAGAAACAAAAATGAAAGGAAAGGAAAACGAACACTGTAAAGAAAGGAAAGCCTACATGCACTCATTGTAAGAAAGAAGGACATGATGAGGCACACTACATCTAGAATTGAAACCTAAGAAGTTCGGGAATAAAGAGCAAAAGAATGCTGCTGCCATGCAAAAGGATTTGGGATCAAATTCAGGAGACGAAACAACAATTACAGCTACATGTATAAAAGGTAAAAATTCTCAAGCATCTACAAGTACTTCACATTCTATTGATAATGAACATAATGAGAGGAAAAAAATGAGCTATTTCATATTAGAGTCGTTTCCAAGCATACTAAAATTGATACTTTGTTTGATAGTGGCTCTCAAGTTAATTTGATTGTTGAACCAATTGTGTAAAGAAATTGGGTATTGAAACTAAACCTCATAAAAAGCCATACCCATTGGGTTGGGTCTGTGATAAAAATAAACTACAGGTTACGAAACAATGCAAACTGCGTTTTGCAATTGGATCGGAGTTTGTAGATGAGGTTGAATTAGATATAGTCCCATTGGATATATGTGGAATCATACTAGGGAGTCCATACTTGTATGATAGAGATGTTGTCTTCTATCGAAGGGCGAATAAGTATGAACTCACTAAAGATGGAATCGAATATGTATTAAGAGCTCATAAACTCAAAGATAACTACACTCTCATAAATTCAGGACAGATGAAAAGAATTATAAATTTAAGTAAACAATTTTTACTTATGATTGTAAAAGCAAAGAATCCTGATAAATCCGATGCTTTTCAAGGTTGTAATCCTAAACAGAAAGCAAATTTAGTTAAAGTTGTTTCTAATTATGATATTATGTTTCAAGAGCCTAAAGGGCTTCCTCCCAAGCGACAGATAGAACATGAGATTTATTTGCAGCCAAATGCTCCTCTTCCTAACATTGGAATGTACAGATTATCAGCTCTAGAGAATGCAGAGATAAAGAAGCAGGTACAGGAATTGCTCGATCAAGGGTTTATTCAACCAAGAACTTCACCATGCGGATCGCCTATTGTGTTGGTACGTAAGAAATATGGTTCGTGGAGAATGTGCATTGATTTCCGAGCATTAAATAAAGTAACAATAAATAATCGTTATCCTCTTCCTCGCATCGACGATTTATTAGATCAGTTGAAAGATGCAGTTTATTTCACTAAGTTAGACTTGCGAAGTGGCGATGTATGGAAGACTGCTTTCAAAACGAAAAGGGCTCTATGAATAGATGGTTATGCCTTTCGGGTTGACCAATGCTCCAACGACATTCATGCGTGTCATGAATGATGTTTTTAGACCATTTATAGATGATTTTGTAATAGTCTACTTAGATGATATTCTTGTTTTCAGTAAGACATGGGATGAACATATAAAGCATGTAAAGCAGGTTTTAGATGTGTTAAAGAGAGAAAATCTCTATGTAAAATTGTTAAAGTGTGAATTTGGCAGGACATCTTTAAATTATTTGGGTTATATTGTAGGGGGTGGTGAATTCAAGATAGATCCCTCTAAGGTCGAAGTCATTGTAAATTGGCCTAAGCCCAATATTGCTACAGAAGTTAGAAGTTTCTTAGGGGCAGCACAATACTGGAGAAAATTTATTTCTAACTTTTCTTTGATTGCAGCTCCTCTACATGCTTTGAAAAGTGTGAAACAGGTGTTTCAGTGAGGAGGCAAAAAGCAGAAAGCCTTCGACACATTGAAAGAAAGGATCAGCACAGCGCCAGTACTAGCACTGCTAGATCTTCAACATCCATTTGAGATTGAGACAGATGCAAGCGAATATGCCATGGGGGCAGTGTTGATGCAGCACAAAGCCTATATGCTTTCATTCTGAGACATTCACATCAACAGTGGTTAACTATCCTACATACGATAAAGAATTATATGCATTAGTACAGAGTGTTAAAAATTGGAAACATTACATAATGGGAAAAGAAACAATCATACATACAGATCATCAACCACTACAATATTTACACTCACAAACTAAATTGCAACAATCAAGACACTATCATTGGATGGGTTTCTTAAAGCAATTTCATCTTGTAATCAAATATAAGAAAGGCATACATAATAAGGTTGCAGACATGTTATCTAGACCTATCATAAATGAATCCACAATTCTTAAGCATAATTCAGTAATGCGTGAAAGCTGTATTGAACAGTATGCTCAAGACATAAATTTTAAGGATGTATATGCAACTTTAAGTCATGGCAAGCAAGTAGAAGAGTTGGATTATTTCATAAAGGACAAACTCTTATATCATTTGGGAAATTTATGCATTCCACAAACTGAAAGAGTTAATGTGATTCGAGAAGCACATACTTCTTTAATTTCAGGTCACTTTGGTGTAAGTAAAACAATTGCACAATTACAAAGATTCTGCTATTGGCCACGAACGAATGAAACAATTTCAAGATATATTAGAGGCTGTACTATGTGTGCTACAAGCAAGCCAAGTAACAGAAAATTAGGCTTGTACAATCCAATTCCAATTCCTTCTCGTCCTTGGGAAAGTTTATCCATGGATTTTGTTGGGGGATTGCCAATGTTTAGAAAAGGACATGATTATTTGTATGTGGTTGTGGATAGGTTCAGTAAGATGTGTATTTTGACACCATGTACTAAACAAGTCACAGCTAAACAAACTGCAAAGTTGTTCTTTCAAAATGTCTGGGTTCACTTTGGGTTACCCACCTCTATTGTATCTGATCGAGATTCTTGATTTGTCAGGAAATTTTGGTCAAGTTTATGGGAACTCATGGACACCAAGGTAAAGAAGAGCATGGCATTTCATCCGCAAACAAACGGCCAGACAGAAGTAGTGAACAGGACAATGGTACAGTTGCTTCGAGCTTATTGCAGCAAGCATCCCAAGCTCTGGGATGAGCATTTGTGTTATGTACAGCATGCTTACAACCATGCAAAACATTCTTCTACTCAGAGATCTCCATTTGAGACTTGTTTTGGTTTTGAACCAAAGTCTCCCTTGGATTTTGTCTTTGGTAAAGACATAGCAGTTGATGGGCACAGCGATGTGGACAAAGCAACCAAGTTCATTGAACAGATCCAGGAAATTCACTAGGCAGTACAAGAACAGCTGGAAAAGAGCCAAGCAAAGTATAAAGCCAGGCACGACAAGCATCGAGTTAAGCATAGTTTTCAAGTTGGTGATCAAGTCTGGTTGTACATCAACAAAGAAAGACTTCAAGGGGAAGGTAAAAAGTTGAAACCAATTAGATATGGTCCTTTCAAAATTCTTGACAAAATTGGTGAAAATGCTTTCCACCTAGATCTACTAGCTTATATGCAGATCTATTCCGTCGTAAATGTGGAAAACTTGCGATTGTATGAACCTTCATTGATTGAAGATCCAGAAGAGCAAATTCAAGTTCCTTCCATCGAAGATTTTTCGCCAGAGTATCTCAATGAGTTGTAGGAGGACACAATTCTCGACTAGAGGATAAGGACTTCGCGACGGGGAGAAGTTGAGTATCTTCGAGTTGGACTTAAAGGTACAAATCCAAGTAAAGCACGGTGGATAGAAATTGGAAAAGTGAATGAAACATATCCTCACTTACTCGACAGCTAAAACCAACTTTTGGTGGTCCAAAAGCTTTCCAGTGGGGAGGAGTGATCCAAAATGGATTCAGTTTTGCCTCTAGATCAAAGTCTTCAAATGTAGATGAGAATGTAATCAAGTTGAAGAGCTCGTCGACAGCTTTCCAACGGTGTGAACACCGTGTGAAATCGAATTCGTATGAGGAAGTTGTGGCCAGTAAAAGTTGCAGGGAAAACTAGGGCAAAATGGAAAAAGTAAAAGTCGAGCTGAGTCTTATAAATCTCGTTTGAGGGTGTGGATCAGTCAAATATTTGGTCTTGGAACATTAGGTTAGCTGCAGATTTCTTTTATTCTCTGTCGAGTTTTCCATATCTGGAATCCAGATTTGGTGTACTCAGATTCTACTTAATAAAATAAACCCTCATATTTGTTGCACCGATTTTCCCGCTTTGGATTTTTCCGGGGACTTATGTCCAAAAATCAGTGTGTCACTTTGTTTGAATGAGCGTAATATTCAGTAAATGATCTGCATGTGTAGGTTGTTTGTTGTGTTTACTTCGGTATTTTCTGAAGATAACTTGTATAATTGAATCAAGTAGGAGGAGTAAACTATAATACTGTAGTAGAATTTTCACATGGTGATCATGGGCATTACCATGAGTCGGCAATCCTGCATTCTGAATCTCTTCAAAATATCTGTAGCATATCTCCCTTGCCCAAGGAATATCTCCCCATTCTTCTGCCATACTTCCAGTTCTAGAAAAAAATGCATCAACTTGATATCCTTCATGTCGAATTCTGCTTCAAGGTTCCTTTTGCAATCCTTTATAAGCCCTGACGTTCTTGTCAAAAACAGATCATCCACATACATAACCATAATGAGAGCCTCATTCTCCACCATCAAATAGTAGAGATTGGGATTTGCATCACTCTTGATGAATCCTAACTGCTGCAAATAACTATCAATCCGACCATACCATGCCCTGGGTGCATGTTTGAGCCCGTATAAGGCTTTCTTTAACTTGCATACATGAATACGCTTATCATGAGTTTTGAAACCTTTAGGTTGTTCTATATACACCTCTTCTTCTATCACCCCATTCAAGAATGTTGTCTTGACATCCATCTGGTGAATCTCCCATCCCATCTGCACTGCTAGGGATATAACGAATCCGATAGAGGTATATCTGGAAACTGGGGCAAAGGTCTCCTCATAGTCTATCCCTTCCTTCTGTGCATACCCCTTCGTCACGAATCTAGTATCGTACTTCTCTACACTGCCATCTGCAATGTACTTGATCTTGTAGATCCATCTGGAACCTACAACTGATCTGTCTTCTAGTCTAGGCACTACCTCACAAACATCATTTGTCATGATAGAATTGTATTCCTCTACCATGGCATCCACCCACACTTGATGTTGCGCGGCTTTCTCGAAGCTGGAGGGCTTTGCAACCTGAGCTACCAATGCTTAATATCTGTCAGGCTTCTGCGCTGTCTCCTTTATGTCCTAGGAGCTCCAACAAATTCCTCTATGTCCCTCAAGATATGGTGCACTTCCCTACTAGTTCTTCCACTTGTGGTGGGAGGTTCCACCAATTCCTCCTCCTGTTCCTGTTGCTCCGTCTATTGAGAACTCCCTGGATCTCATACCCCTAAAGAGATACTGGTACTGGTCACTGTACTCGATCCCTACGACTATCCTCCTACTTGTCCCACCTGCTGTCCCTACTGCTGGACTAACGGAACTTTTGTTGATTGATCATCTGCAGGCATCTCTCGAGATATTCTAAAAGCTCTATCTTCCATTAACTTTACATCTCACCTTACTACAATCTTCCCGATGTTAGGAATGTAGATCCTATATGCCTTTGAGGTCTCGCTATACCATACGAGGAACCCCTTTTTTGCATTCTGATCTAATTTAATGCATTTTTCATCTGCTATGTGGCAGTATGCCACACTCCCGAATATACTCAAATAAGTTACTTCAAGCCTCTTTCCTGTGAATACCCCTCTTGCGTTTTCTTCCCCAATGCTCTATGAGGTGTTTTGTTTTGAATGTACACCATTGTGTTGCATGCCTTTGCCCATAAAATCCTAGGCAAATCTTGGTCATACAACATAGCTTTTACAGCCCCAACTATTGTTCTGTTCTTTCGCTCCGCTACTCCATTCTGCTCAAAATTATATGGAGTTGTCCATTCTCTTTTGATGCCTTCCTTTGCGCAGAAGTCTGTGAAGTCTTTATCTGTGTATTCTCCACTATTATCTTAACGTAGTACCTTGATCTTTTTCCTTGTAGCATTCTCTATTAGATCCTTGAACTCTCTGGACCGGTCAAAGAACTCATCTTTGGTCTTTAAAAAATAGATCCAGGTTTTCCTGGAATGATCATCAATAAAGGTGATGAAATATTCGCCACCGCTAAGAGCTCTAGTAGACATAGGGCTGCAAATATCTGAGTGTATCAATCCCAACACACCATTTTCTTTGTTGTTACACATCCTCTACACACATCATTGTGCTCTGAGATGAGAACTGGAACTCCCGTGACAGTTTCTATGAGCATCCTAAGTGCTCCATGGTGTAAATGTACCATCCTCTGGTGCCATATTTCGTTCAGCTCCTTCCCACTGCTATTGTCCCTATCTATCGGTGCCATTGGAGAATCAATCTACAACTTGTATAACCTGTTGCTCTTGGCTCCAATCTGTCTCACCTTCTTCCAGCTAGAGTGTTTTACATACACTTTCTTTCCCACAAAGTGTACATCGTACCCCTTGTCCTGCAATTGGGACACTGAAATTAGGTTCATACCCAATCTGGCACATGCAGTACATTGGTAGCGCTAGTGTTGGTTCCTGTTTCTGTCTGAAACTCTATGGTGCCTCTTCCTACTGTAGTACATTTAGTTTTGTTCCCCATAGTGATCTGGAATTCCATCTGCTCCTCCTGATAGCTAGAGAAATATTCTCTAACTCTAGTCATATGAGCTGAAGCTCCACTATCAATACACCAGACCCTTGATGACGTTGAACTTGACAAGCACACAAACACATCCTCCAACCTGGAAGATAATTCTAAGGCTTCTTGACTGTTGATTCTATCCATGACTTTCTGTGCTATTTCTCCTTTCCTTCCCAACGTTGATTTTGCTGTTGCAAAATACTGCGTCCTAGCTGGAAATATGCTCGCAAAATATTGTTTCTCCCTCTGCCTTTGACAATCTTTGATCTGAAAGTTTTACTTTCTCTGTCGACTCCCTCGGAGAAAGAAATTTTCCTCAAAAATTGGCGTCCTGGCCAAATGGACTGCGCAACTTCGGGGGTTTCGAGCAGCGACTTATGCAGTGCTTCGAAGCTCCTTCTTCCTACTTGTAACTGAGATCTTCGACTTCTACATATGCTCTGATATCATGTGAAAATTCCAAAATCCAGAATCCTACTGCAGTAACCAATATTAATTCTTCTATTTGTTAAATTAAATAAACAAATTATTTGCAGTTTCCTACGAAAAATATCAAAACATATACACTGCAGCCTTCACAAAAAAAATACTACGGGAAAATAAATGTTGGGCAAATTAGAGAAATTATAGCACACATATCAAGATATTGACACAGTTGTTATTGGACAATTGTCCCCGAAAAAACCCAATGCGGGAAAATCGGTGTTGCAGATGAGGGTTTCATTATTAATCTTCAGCAGTAATTCATGTACAAGAATTCAGACAACAAAATAGAGAAAAAATACTGAGAGAAATTTAGTTATAAATTTCTCACTCTCCACAGCGACTTTATGACCCCGAAACGGACACTCTGCCCTCACGTTGGTCTCACTGCTTCATCCTCTGCGCAGTGCTCTAATGTATTGCGTCCTTCCTCACACTAACCCTTCCTGAATTCATCCTACATTCCCGAACTTCTATTGATACCCTCTCTCTCTCACCTGCAACTCACCCTCTGGCTCTATCTTTTCTTGCTGAACTTCTGCCACTGAGAAAATCAATTTACCTGGGCAATTAAGTCACTGCACTTGTATGTCCTTCATCTACCCATTGACTTCTTCTTGTAATCTTCTATTGGAGCACCAATGACCAAGATTAAAACATAATTGATGGCCCAGTTTATTTCCCTGTAAATCCGTGTGAGTTTCTAGATCATTCACAACATGACTTAATTAATTTTGATTAATTAATCATATTTCCTAAGTTTAGACTTAGGAAATATTAAAAACTGATTAATAAATATAATTAAGTCGTCTCTAGGTGGGATTTCCAAAAAAGAATTCTGGGTTTTGGAGAATACATATTTCTATCCTCTCCACCAAATCGCGTGGCCTAAACACATCCGATTCTACAAAAACTAATAGGGGAGGCCCCAAACAATAGACAAAAGGGAAGATTAATCACATAGTGGGATGTGGGGACCACCCCATGTGGAAATACGTACTCCTTGAGGAAATCTAATTGGAGGGAAGAGGGAAGAGGCAAGGAGGTCGAATGGTGGAGTCCACAAGGAGAGAAGAGGAGAAACAACTATAAATAGGAGAAGAGGAGAAACAACTATAAATAGGAGAAGTGGCCTCCATTTTGGGATCTTTTGACAATCTAACTTTTGAACACAAGTTTTCTTGAGTTGTTTAGCCAAGTAAACCACTGTTGTTTAGCACAAGGAATTCCCAAACGAGAATTCCACCTTTACATTTGGTGAACTTCGAGTGTCACCCTAGGAGAGTATTTCAGAACTTAGTGGAGAGAGGTTTGTTGGAGTTTGTGGGACACATCAGCTCTTGCTTCAGCTAGTTTGAACTTCCAAGAGGACGCAGGGACAAAAATCGAACCACTGAGTTGAGGGAGTTTCAAATGGAATTTTGGCCAGTGAATTTAGGAGAAATTTCATTGAGGGTGGACCAACATTTGTGGAGAATTTCGGGGTTGGAAGCTACTGCTCCTGAGAGAGACAAACTCACCATTTTAGGGACTGCACATAAGTATTACTGGGTAAAATTTGTGGGGTTGGATTTATCTTATTTGTGCCGAATTTTGGAAGGAATTTCACTCACATCTTCCGGAGCAAATTTGCAGGGCAATCCTACAGCTAATTGAGAAGGAAATGGAGACATATCCAGTAGTTTGAATTGTGGGAGATGTAGAAACTGTCAAGGAGGGCGTAGCACCAAATTTGGGTAATTTCGGGAAGTCGGAATTAGCCAAAATCATTTTTGGGTTTTGTTGGACTAACCTCAAGGAGTCTGCTCCTAATTTTGCATAATTTTTGGAGGAGTTTTGGTGCCGCAAAACAGCAGGATTGTTTAGCAGCGAGTTAGGAGGAGTGAGCTTAAATTTTGGTTCCCGGGTGGTCGATAGAATTTGCAAAAACACTTTCTAGTTTTTTTCTAGGTTTTATGTGGGGAGACACCAACAAAAATTGGGAAAATTTATGTGCACTTTTGAGGAGTTAAATACAGGGCTGTTTCTAGTTGCAGCAACAGTTTACACCAAGCAGGGCGCAGTTTCTTCTAGGAGCTTTTTTGGCACTTGGATCCATTGATTTGTCACCTTGGTTTGGACTTGCTTGCTATCGCAATCCCAGGTTGCTCTTATCACAATTATTATAGTCATAATTTATTATATTAATACAATGGCTCAGATATTTTGCCCACATTTCAGTGTTTATTTGTGTATGGTTGTGCATGCTTGAAATTTATAGTTGTAGCTAGTTCTTTGCTTGTGTTATCTACTGTATTTTTCCATTTGGAACATTACACATTGAAGGTACGAGAGTCATTGGCTAGCATGGTATCAAGTCAACACTGGAAGGTATTAAATGATAGGGCTTCAACTGCAGTTGACAAACAAGGTTTTGAACAGGAGGAGGAGACCGCTCTTGATGATCTGTTTTGGGCACATGTGAGGGAAGTTTTTCAATTCACCAAGACCATTTATAGCATGATTCATTTTGTAGATACAAATAAACCAGTGATTGGGAGGTGTATGAGCATATGGATAGCATATTGGGAAAAATAAAAGATATTATTTAGGAAAATGACCAACTTGTATACAATGATTCACAATTGTGTGTGTGCACGGTGGAATAAACCAATGTTGCACGACTCGTACTTTTATAAGACTCATCTAGCTATTGACTCGACGACCCGTATAAGACTCGGAAATTTTTTTCCTTATTTTACCTTTCCCTTCACATGATCTCCAAAAATAAAAATAAAAAAATCAAATTTTGAGGGTCTCCACGAGTCTTATGCGGGTCATATGCGGTTCGTCACGGTTTCAATGTGGGTAGCCAAGTTTTATCTGGGTCTTGGCGGGTACAGGTAGAAACCGCGGGTTCTATGCGAGTGATCTGTCTCACTATAAAACCCGTCAAGACCCACGGGTACTCGCGGGTCTTATACGAGTCGTACTACACTGGAATAAACTTAATGTTCCACTACATGCCTTGGCGTATATCCTTATGCCAAAATACTACTCTCCATCTTGGTTGGGCCAACCTACACCTAGGGGTGGGGTTAGGATCAAACCCCATACAGATCCAGAGGTATCTAAAGGATATATGGAAGCATTAGACAAGTTGGTCCTTGACAAGGAGTGTGCTAATCTGTGTCTTGAATTAGGCAGATACTTCAATTGCACTGCTTGGTTTGGTTATTTGCATGTAATGGAAGATAGAGACAGATTAGATGCTCTCACATGGTGGGAAGCATATGGTGGCCATGGAATTTTGCCAAAATTGGCAAAAAAAGTGATCTCACAGGTTGTAAATACTTCTTCTGCAAAGAGGTGTTGGAGCACCTACAACTTCATCTATAGTGTGAGAAGAAACATACTCAATGAAAATTGGGAAGAAATCCTGGTTTATGTGCACTACAACTTGAGGTTGTTGAGTCATTATTGTGATCGGGCTTATGATGATACATGATATAAAACTTGGGACAACAACCCAGAGGATAATAATTTGGAGGATGAAACTATACATCTAGAATAATTGGAAGCATAAATTTTAAAAGATGATGATGAAGCAACAACAGCCATGCCGCCCCCACCATCCAGTAGTAGTGCTTGAGTTCCAACTTCCAACAATTGTTCCTTTGTTGTTGCCGCCTCCATCTACATCCCTCACGTGGATGGCATGTTCCTTCTGGTTCTGATCGTGCGACTATGCGAGAGGAGACTCCTAGATGACCACCATGAACTGCTTAGAAATTAGACATAATTTAGGAGAAATTTCAGTGAGGGTGGACCAACATTTGTGGAGAATTTCAGGGTTGGAAGCTACTGCTCCTGAGAGAGCCAAACTCACCATTTTAGGGACTGCACATAAGTATCACTGGGCAGAATTTGTGGGGTTGGATTTATCTTATTTGTGCCAAATTTTGGAAGGAATTTCACCCACATCTTCCGAAGCAAATTTGCAGGGGATCCTACAGCTAATTGAGAAGGAAATGGTGACATATCCAGTAGTTTGAATTGTGGGAGATGCAGAAACTGTCAAGGAGGGAGTAGCACCAAATTTGGGTAATTCCGGGAAGTCAGAATTAGCTAAAATCATTTTTGGGTTTTGTTGGACTAACCTCAAGGAGTCTGCTCATAATTTTGCATAATTTTTGGAGTAGTTTTGGTCCCGCAAAACAGCAGGATTTTTTAGCAGCGAGTTAGGAGGAGTGAGCTTAAATTTTAATTCCCAGGTGGTCGGTAGAATTTGCAAAAACCCTTTCTAGTTTTTTTTCTGGGTTTTATGTGGGGAGACACTAACAAAAATTGGAAAAATTTATGGGCACTTTTGAGTGGTTAGATACAGGGTTGTTTCTAGTTGCAGCAACAGTTTACACCAAGCAGGGCGCAGTTTCTTCTAGGAGCTTTTTTGGCACTTGGATACATTGATTTGTCACCTTGGTTTGGCCTTGCTTGCTATAGCAATCCCAGGTTTCTCTTATCACAATTATTATAGTCATAATTTATTATATTAATACAATGGCTCAAAGATTTTGCCCACATTTCAGTGTTTATTTGTGTATGGTTGTGCATACTTGAAATTTATAGTTGTAGCTAGTTCTTTGCTTGTGTTATCTACTGTATTTTTCCATTTGGAACATTACACATTGAAGGTAAGAGAGTCATTGGCTAGAATGGTATCAAGTAAACACTGGAAGGTATTAAAGGATAAGGCTTCAACTGCAGTTGACAAACAAGGTTTTGAACAGGTGGAGGAGACCACTCTTGATGATCTGTTTTGGGCACATGTGAGGGAAGTTTTGCAATTCACCAAGACCATTTATAGCATGATTCATTTTGTAGATACAAATAAACCAGTGATTGGGAGGTGTATGAGCATATGGATAGCATGTTGGGGAAAATAAAAGATATTGTTTAGGAAAATGATCCCAACTTGTATACAATGATTGACAATTGTGTGTGTGCAAGGTGGAATAAACCAATGTTGCACGACTCGTACTTTTATAAGACTCGTCTGGCTATTGACTCGGTGACCCGTATAAGACTTGGGAACAACCCGTATAATATTCGTATGTGACTCAAAAAAAAATTTCCTCATTTTACCTTTCCTTTCACATGATCTCCAAAAAAAATATTAAAAAAATCAAATTTTGAGGGTCTCCATGGGTCTTATGCGGGTCATATGCGGTTCGTCACGGTTTCAAAGTGGGTAGCCAAGTTTTAAGTGAGTCTTGGCGGGTACGGGTAGAAACCGCAGGTTCTATGCGAGTGATCGGTCTCGCTATAAAACCCGTCAAGACCCACGGGTACTCACGAGTCTTATACGAGTCGTGCTACACTGGGATAAACGTAATGTTCCACTACATGCCTTGGCATATATCCTTATGCCAAAATACTACTCTCCATCTTGGTTGGGCCAACCTGCACCTAGGGGTGGGGTTAGGATCAAACCCCATAAAGATCCAGAGGTATCTAAAGGATATATGGAAGCATTAGACAAGTTGGTCCTTGACAAGGAGTGTGCTAATTTGCGTCTTGAATTAGGCAGATACTTCAGTTGCAATGGTTCGTTTGGTTATTTGCATGTAATGGAAGATAAAGACAGAGTAGATGCTCTCACATGGTGGGAAGCATATGGTTGCCATGGAATTTTGCCAAAATTGGCAAAAAAAGTGATCTCACAGGTTGTAAATACTTCTTCTGCAAAGAGGTGTTGGAGCACCTACAACTTCATCCATAACGTGAGAAGAAACATACTCAATGAAAACTAGGAAGAAATCCTGGTTTATGTGCACTACAACTTGAGGTTGTTGAGTCATTATTGTGATCAGGCTTATGAGGATACATGATATAAAACTTGGGACAACAACCCAGAGGATAATAATTTGGAGGATGGAACTATACATCTAGAATAATTGGAAGCATAAATTTTGAAAGATGATGATGAAGCAACGCCATGCCACCCCCACCATCCAGTAGTAGTGCTTGATTTCCAACTTCCAACAATTGTTCCTTTGTTGTTGCCGCCTCCATCTACATCCCTCACGTGGATGGCATGTTCCTTCTAGTTCTGTTCGTGCGACTATGCGAGAGGAGACTCCTAGAAGACCACCATGATCTGCTTAGAAATTAGACATTTCTCGTGGCAGCAAGAGGCCCAAGCATTAGTAATAGATAATATATTCACTTGTCTTTTCTAGTTTCTAGTAGTTTTTATAATTGTTGACTCTTTCATATTTATTATGATATTTTTTGTAAACAATATATGAAAATTTAAGCTTGAAGTTTGAATTTCGCAATTATAACCCATTGGTAATGAATTATGAATATGATGCTTCGTGAAAGTTGAAAGTTGTTTCATTTCATTTCATGTTATAAATTTTACATAATTTTGGTGATCAATGATGATAAATATTATGTATTGAATTTTGAAAGCTTGAAACTTTAAGATTGATGAATCATGAGACTCGATATGTTGTATGTAACTAACTATGTTGCATGGGTTCCCGAACCCAGGGGAGGGTTCTCGAACCTGTTCTGGGTTCTCGAACCCAAGAACCGGATTCGGGAACAGGTCTTTCGAAACGAACCCATAAGAACCGGGTTCTTCTACCAAGAACCGGGTTCTTCGTTAAAAAAAATTGGGTGCTTTTGACGTTTAGGGTACTTGGAACCCCGATAATGGGTACTTGGAGCACAAAATTGGGTTCTTTAGGGTTCTTTGTTGAACGATTTTTTAAATAAAAAATTAAATATAAAAAAATCACGGAAATTCAAAAGGTGAATACATTTCCCATAAAACCTAAAATCGCTTCACTCTTCGACGATGATATTTCATTTGAGACAACAAACATTCGGTTTGACTATTGAGACGACGAGCAATCCCTGGTGTGTTTGGGGCATTCGCTGGTGTGTGTTCCGATGACTGGAGATTCCTACAGAGACGCAATCCACAGAGATGCAATCCCTGCTTGAAGATTCACAGGTAGCTCTTGAAGATTCCCTGTGCTGCATGAATTAATTCTAATTTTTGTGTTCAAACTTCACTGTTTGCATAACAAAATTAGTAAATTAAAATTTAATTCTAAATAGTAAATCGACCCATGATGTCAAAAGATCGGAAAGCTTCCTTATGACGAGTATTAGAATCTTGAATCAACCACAACAAACAATCTATTGCCATATACTGCAATTCCAAACTCTTGTTTTTCTATTGTAATCTCCACATTCTCTCATGACCAACCAACATCACTTGCTTTTCTAATCACTCTTTTAACTGTGTTTGTTTTTTACATTTTTTCTAAGAATGTAACTTTTGGCCTTATCTTTCCCTACCAGAGTTTTGGGTGAAATTGGCTTGGGGCCATATTTACAAGTATGTGTAAACCCCAATTTTTACTTGATATCAAACTAGACATTTTGAAATTTCAATGTAAATTTTCAATGTTCAATGATGTGCATGTTTAAATCATAAATATTTTAGTTATACAAATTCACACACACACACACACACACACACATATATATACCCCCGACGAACCCACGCACCCTGTTTGAAAAAATGACACACCCGTCCTCATCCCCGTTCCTGTTCCTGTCCCCATGTTTCCTGGTAACATAGGTTACTAACTTGTCGACGTGAATAATGAAGATTATAAATTCTAGATGATTGATGTTATATGGTTCAATGTATGTTTTTATGCTATTTATATCTAATTCATCATTTTGTATGCTTTTGTTGACATATATGCATAAAAATATATAAAAATATATATTATATAAAAATGCGCTCCCGATTTGCTCCTGAACCAAGAGCTTTTGAAAATGTCACTCCCTGCTCCTGCTCCCAAGCAACCTTGGTACAGGGTGAGTGGTTCACCTTCCCCTGTGATACACCATGATGGTTGACATGTGTGTAGGGTGAGTGGTTAACCTTCCCCTGTGATACACCATGATGGTGACATGTGTGTAGGGTGAGTGGTTCACCTTCCCCTACAATTGATGACATATGCATAGGATGAGTAGTTCACCTTCTCCTATGGAATATGAACAGAATGAGTGGTTCACCTTCTCTTGCAAATGCCCCGACATACATCCTACCCATGTAGTTTGGGACTCATGGGAAATACCTCTCATCTAGTCAATGAATTGGGAAATGTGGATAGGGACCATACCACTACAAATCAATGCATCATGTAATGTCGTATTCCATATGTCTAGGATGAATGGTGTTCAACAACTTGATCTGGGATCAAGTCTGATTGGGGTTCTACCCCTACACTGACTTCGGTCAGTGGAGAGTGGCAAGGTCTTGTGACTCACTCTCGATTGATTCTTCTTCATTATTATATCAGTGTTCAACAGAGTTGAGATGAGATGAGATGTAGAGACGATACATGATGACAGGATGGCATGATGATGTATGGATTGTGTTGTCGCTCCTAGAAACAGCCTAGAGTTGTGATAGACCAGTGCCTAGGACATCTTAGCATAGCAAGGAGCGTATAATATAATGTATGAAGTTGTCAACTTCAGCTCACATGCTATCTTCTGTAAACAGGGAAATATGATTTAAATGGTACCAAGACCCTCAGAAAGTGTCACAGGGAAAAGAATACTGCAGAGGCAAGATGCAAGATTCCAATATAAAGGCATCAGACAGTTAAGAGACAATTTACTGTAAAGAGGGCCAATTCAAGTAATATGTCACAGAAATCAATTATCAGAAGGGGTGGGCTTGTGAAGGAAATATCAAGAAGATACTAGTTATCATTGGGCTGATATCCAGATACACAACATAGCCATGCATGGGCTTACCAATCTAAGAATCCATACACAACAATGGCGTTTTAAAAACACCCTCCCAAAGAAACTAATATAGTAGAAATACGGTTTAGATGAATAATGGAACAGTATATCCTGCATGAGCCATATTTAAAGCGCTTGACTGATCCGAGCATGGGCATCAACTAGGATGAATCCATACCAAAAATCAGTGAGCCACTCGCATTCCAAAACATGATACAAGAAAGATGGATGAAATGAAATGATCTATTAATATAACACATAAGAGAAAAAGTTACACACTGTGAAATACCAAAGACCAGAATCCTCTTTAACAGATAGAACTCCTCCTCACTGAGACCCTATGGGCTCTGAGCCTTCATACAAGAGCTTTACAAAATGTATACAAAAAGCCTTTCACTGCATAGTTTTCTGATAAAATCTGGAACCCTTACAATGCCTTTCTTCACAGTTTTTATAGCTGGAAGAAGAGCAGAGGTGGTAGGTGGAAAACTAAATGCAGAATTAAAACTGAGAAGAAAAAGAGGGCCAAAGCCCATTCTGTTTAAATTCCCTTCATTTATCCTTGGTACCATTTGGAGCGAAAGAGTGATCTTCTTCGGTTTCCATTTACTCTGATATGGTCTTGATGTACTCTGACTGCGGTACTGTGTAGTACTCTGGTTAATAAACAAAAGAGTGGAGCAAGTGACGGTGAAGCCCGCCATATTGGTAAAACAAATGTTCTGGTAGCTCCGGACAGTGGTCAAGGCGGAAAATCTTCTCTGGAACACGGAATAGACCAAAACAGTATGGGCACCCCGTCCTTCCATGGAGAAAAACCTTCTGCTAATGTAAAACCTGCTGTTTTGATTTATGTGCGTTGGTTTGCCTCTGACCGCGAAGTCCAAGCTTTAATGGCTCTGGAGAGGACCTACAGAGTTTTAAACTCCGTTCCTTTAATGCAAGCACTGTCGTATGTCTTCTCAGCCCTTTCTTTCATGAGTTCGGCTTTGAAAACGGTCTTTTCCTGTCTTCCTGTAGCTGTACTGAGACTTTGAAACATGGCGGAATACATGTGAAACATTTACATTTTAATGCAAATACAAAAATTTGGACTATGGCGGAAATACAAATGAAATGCACGAAATGCAACGAAATCGCTGTATGAGGTGGGTCCCATATGGAATCGCAATCGCAATCGGAGCGGGGCGGAGAGTTATACATATGAATCACAAAATTTCCGATGCGATTGGATACAACCCTTTGTATTATGAAATAAAACCCAAAACTTTGGGTTTAACCAAGGAAAACCCTTTATTATATGAATGGCGGAGGTATGGTACGGTGGGCCTGGGGTACAATCGCAATCGGAGATCAGGAGTGGGAATTAATCACAATCGCAATAGGAAGGACATGCGGTGCGATCAATCGGAGGGGAATGCGATCGGGGGGAAGGGGAAAGGAGTTGCGATAGGGGAGGAATTTGCGATTGTGATGATCGGAGGGGGTGGCGATTTATCGCATCGCAAATGTTTGTGATGGACCGATTGGAGCACATAACATAATCTTTGCGATTGCAATCAAGGCGGGGAGTGCGATTAGCGCTCGTCCGTCGGATCTGCATGATAGGTCAACGGTATAATACACGTCGTGGGCCTTATTAACGTATCCCGATCGCATCGGGATTTTTCATTGCAACCAGGAAATGCGCCCCGTTTGCACATTGCGATTGCGATTAGCGCCCAAGGCGTTAAGCACTTGGCCTTGGGTAAGGGTTACGTGGGGAAGTGGTTGGGGTTTGCGGTAAGGGGCTTAGGCTTTAATATAATGTTCAAAGTGGGTTTTGGCCCATTTTTAACGTATTTCCAGATTGGGAAAGGGCAACGATCGAGAAGAAAAAGGGGATTTTGGCCAAACAAAGGGTGAGTGAAGGGTTTAAAGGAAATTTAGGGAGGATTTAGGGATTAGAGAGGGGACTTTGAAGAGGGGGAAAAAGGGGTGAAATGAAACATTCTGCAGAGGTACAGGGGCAAATAAAAGCCTTTTGGAGCACAGCTTTTTGCAGTCAGTGAGGCTCATTGGCTTCAGAACAGCAGAGGGAAAGGGCTTGAAGAGCAGGGGACATGAAAGGTTTCAAGGATGATGTCTCTCCAGAAGAAAACCATTACTTGAAAACTCAAAGACAGCTTGACCCCCCTGTTTGTTTTTCAAAAATTAGCAAGGGGCTAAGATGATCAACAGATTGGAAGGTGGAATTCTCCCTAGTTGAGAGGGAGTGTTAAAATTGGAAACTAGGGCCAAATTCCACTTTCGACAACTCATTTGATGGAGATGATTATTGCATTGAATTCCTCTTTTCGAGAGGACCAAAATTGACCTAAAGATCATCAAATTTGGATAAGGAAAAATATGCTTTTGAGGTCAAGTCCACACACATGCAAATTTTCAAGCTCGGCCACATCATCATATAGGATCATGAAGCCAATCAAACATGTCTTTTGACCCTCAGAGACTTGTATAAATAAGATATACCTCCACCCGCATTTGGCACCTCATCAACTCAGCATATTCTTCTCTCTCCTCATTTGATTGGACCGTACAAATTATCGGGCATCTCTTTTCCTCACATGTGTGCCAAGTAAAAAAGGACGAATTTCAGGACAAGTTACGGGGCCGAATTTTACGAATCTATTGCAAGTTTGACCAGTGTTGAGGGATGCGTTGACAAAGTTTGACTTTGATTTTTCAGTCAAAATTTCAGTTTTGGAGAGTTGCATCTATTGGCACAAAAACCGAGGTATTTTGGGCACGTTGACTACAGCTGACCGTAGGGTTGACCACAAACTTCAAGTGTAGACTTTGACCAAGTTTGATTGTTTATGTATGCACTGTTTTGGGCTGAATTTGACCAGCAAAATAGGGAAAGTTTGACTGTGGTTGACTGAACTATTTTGGAGAAGTTTGATTGTTGATGACTTTCTGGTTAGGGCTGATTTCACTGTTGTTGACCAAGGACATAATTGCAAAATTTTACAGGGTTGCTTGGACAATGATTTAACAAGTAAATTTTTACTTATTTTTGTACTCTCTCTCTCTCTCTCTTTGTTGAACATTTGATATAATAATAAGAAGAATTGTCAAAGGGTTTTCCCCATATTGGAGTTTTTCCCTGGCATTCGCCAAATCTGGTGTTCTCTTGTCTTGGCTTGTCTTCTGCATTTTATTGTTCATGTTTTATCTACAATTATTGTCAATGTGATTTATGGTTAATGTGATTTCTATTGGAAATTGTCATTAGGCTGCTAAAATGACATTGAAGTAATTGTGCTAATCATAGAACATACCATTGTTAACTAAAATTAACAACATTCTAATACTACACTCCACTAAAAGTATCTACTCGGTTAAGAACATTTTACCCATTGAAATTATATATGTAAACTCTACCTCCCAAATTTGCAGAATTTAGCACTTATTCTCATTCCTTCCATTGACATAACACAAACCATGAATAACAAGAAGTAATAGACTCATTTTGATTATTACCATCGAAATAGAGATTACTTAATACAAAGGAATTTATAATTAGTTGCCCATATAAGCACATTGTAGATGGATAATTACACACAATGATCTGATTAAAAGAAATGTTTGCCTTCAACAAGTAATCAAGTGAGATTGAGCAATTCTCCTACCAATCAACGATTCTAGTGATTTGCAACAAACAAATTGGAGGAAGTTGGTATTCCAACAAGTTGTAAGAGAAAAACAATTAATATAAAATAATGCCCACTTTCACAAAAGAAAATTCAAACTATATTTGTTTTGTAATGAATTAATTAATTAACCCAATCTTCAATTGTTGATGAATTTTGACAGTCGACGCATTCTGAGAGAGGAAACAATGTTCAAGTGTGTAAACCAAGGTAGCAATCAGAAATTGAATGAGTCGATGCCACAATTCTTGTATATGGACCAAAACAATTAACAAAACTATGTCCCTTTCAAATTAGCTCCTAGTATACCATCCAAATAAAGTGAAGTGATAAAATACTTAGGTTTGCAAATAGATCTAACCAAATAAAGAGATCACTATGGGTTGAGACTCGAGAGTGATTAAGCTCCTATTGAGTTGAGTTAATACAACATAGAATGTAATGGATTAAGCTTGTATTGAGTTAATAGAGCATGGTGTTAATTTGGCAGCTCAGGGACAAATTCCCTCATTTGGACAATCTTCCTCATCAAGAAAACCCCTCCTAGCCCTTGGAAGAATTTAATTTGGTCAAGGAAAAATATATTTTTATTATGGAAGCCTACATGTGCACAAAATGGCAGGTTGTCCCTAAGAAGGATATGGACACCCTTGGATGGCTATAAATACAAGTCAAGTGACCCTCATTTGGAGATCATCAATCATTCTTCTTTATTTGTTTTTTCTCGCACAGGTCTGAGGTGGTTCGCAAAGATTGGTTCATACAGGTCCGAAATTGCAGGGTATGAAGCTTGCACGTGCGATTAGGGTTTTTGGTTCTCGGTCACAAGGATGCTACAGGGTATTTTCGGTCGCAACCACAAGCATGCAAGCTCATGTGTGTGGTTGGAAGGTTTCAAACTCACGCACGTACACTCTCTCTGTGCGGTTGGAAACTAGGGTTTTATTTTTACAGTTGATCGTAGAGTTCAACAATTCACTGCAGAGTTTTGACAGTTGACCACAAGCTTCTGAATCAGGGTTTTTATTATTAGCATTGTTGGGTTCATCTTTTGGATGTTGATTAGTTGATTTTTCTATATATTTTTGTGGTTGAAGATATGGATCACTGTACTTTCTCTTTGTTGAACATTTTATGACAATCTAATAAAAAGAATAATTTGAAAGGGTTTTCCCTGTAGTGGGTTTTTCCCTGGTCTCCAACCAATTCTAGTGTCTCTATATGTGAATGCTTTTCTTCTATTGTTCCTTTGTGTTCCATTGCATTGATGATGATATTGTTCTTTCTATATAATTGCATATGTTGCTAAATAATTTTGTAAAATATGAATAATATTATGATGTTGTGGGGTGAATTCAATATGTAAATGATGAAATGCAATTATCTAAAGCAAAGTATAATAAATCCCTAAGAAAAATTTAATATGGTATCAGATATGGGTTGAAGAAAAGTCATTGAGATCACCCCTATAAATACACCATTGATAGAAGCAAGAGAAGATGTAGGAGAACTAAAAGAATACTAGGGTTTGAAGGAAACCCTACGAAATCTGATTATTAGGGTTTGATGGATATCATGAGGTTAGGGTTTGGAAGAAACCCTGGAATATGATAAAATCTTTCGTTTTGAAATCTTGAAACCGTAGCATGATCAATGAGAAGTTTCTCTAGCACTTGTGACAGATTTAAACAAAACCCTAGATGGGGTAATCTCAATCAAGCCTTGGTTGTTGATGAAGATGATTGGAATATTGAAGGCAACATTGTTACATAGGTAATGGATGGTAATGACTCTTAAAGGCTGGTTCAAGAGGGAGGTGATCACCTCTTGTTAAAGATAACTAACTTTTAGGATGACGTTATTTCTTTGTGATACTATTCTTGTTTTAACTTATTGTTTTGATTATTTGTTGATTATTTTCTTCCTGCATATTTGAGCATGTGAATACTTCTAACCTATAAGATAGGATGTCATAAGAAGATCCTTCTTGAGGATCATCTAAGGTGTAGGAAAAGAAAACCAATGCAGGAAGAGAAGCGTTGGTGCTGGAAAAGGAAAGAAGCACCTGAAGAAAGCTTTTGAATGTTTTCAAAGTAGCGTCTAGAAATTACAATATGCAAGTGCTACAACTACGAATAACAAATAAGAGCAACGAGTTGCAAAGGTATTTGAATATTACAAGGTATGTATATTGTATTGTTTCAATATTATGATTTAGATGCAAGATTGGAAGACAAGTTGAGTCCTAAGGTATGCTGAGAATATCACCTTCATCAATGACTCATATATGCATATGAAAGTAAGTTTGATTTATGGTATATGTGATATATAGGTGCACTTGATATTTGAAAAGTATCTTGCATTTTAGACATGATGGATTTCTTGATTTTATGAAGCAAGCTAGATACATTGTTTTTGATATATGGTGACTTGATACTATTGTTAATGCTTGTGATAAGCATGATAACCTTGATGATAAAAGTGTAACAATAAGATTGATACTCAGGACCTTCTTGTTAGGTTTTGATAATCTTAGTAAATTTGACAATTGAATGTCCTGTCGTCTTGATGGTTGGATAATGTGATAAATAAGTGTTGTAGGAAGTAAACTCCTATCATTTTTTCTAATTATTTGACACTAACCCTTGATGAATGTTTGATGTCATGTTCATATGTTATGATGAAGTAGCTGATGTTGATATGCTATGAATGTGATGCATAAATGTTTGAAAACCAAATATAGTTTGACTTCATGATTTGACATCTTTGTTGATGCATGAGAAGCCAGGTGATGTGTAGATCCAAACATCTACTGCAAAGTGGTCCAAGGTATGCCTTTGATTTTGGTTTTATATGTTGGTGGTCTATTCTTGACAGGTAATGAGCCTCTAATGATCAAGGTAAGAAGGAGTTGGCCTTTGAAGTTTGAAATGAAGAATCTTGGCATGATGAATTACTTTCTAAAGTTTGGAAAAGAAAATATATATTGTGAATCTATTGAAGAGTTTTTGGAAAGTGGAAATGCAAATCCTTGGACACTCTGATTGAATTTCAAGAAGTTCTGCAAAATATGTTGTGGAACCTGACTTGGAAACCAACAATTGATTAAGGCATTGATGTTCCTTGTGAACACCCATCTAGACTTATGTTTTGCAGAGAACAACTTCAGTTAATTCATGATTGAGTCGCTTCATACACATAGGGTTTCCACCAAGCACACTTTGAGATAATAGCATGGGACAACCAATCTTGGTCTAAGATATACTGTATGATATGTACGACTGCATGGATGCATGGATGATGACAAAAATATCACATTTGGGTAGTGTTTTAGCTTGGGATCTGCCATGACATTTTGATGAGTTGGAAATAGAAGTTTGTAGCTTTAAGCACGATTGAGGTTGAGTACATTGTTGCTAGCATGACTAGCTGTGGGGCAATTTGGTTAAGGAAGCTCTTTGGAGAGTTTTTTGAGCAAATTCTAGATATGACAGTGATACATTGTGACAATAAAGAGTGGGATCCGATTGGAAAAAAATCTTGTATATTGATGAGACAGAGATATATTCGTACATTGAGACAGTGTTGCTATATGAGACAAGCTTAGGCTTGTGGTTGTTGCTTCTGTGAAAGGGAGGATGAATAAGGTATCCTTTTATGTCATGTATTTGTTCTAATATAATATTTGATTTGATGTCCTGCATGAACAGGAAAACAAAGGACTGTAGCTCTGGGTAATGTATGAGGCTTTACGATTGAACTTTTCAGTAAGCAAGTAACGGATATAAGCACGTTGATATGTTTCTGATCTACAAAGAGCAGGGTTGATCAAGGACACTGAGTCAGCCCTGCCCCCCTATCTAAGCTCCCAGGGTGTGGAATCGAGATGGAGGGCTCCTGTGTTTGAGGGATATCTGGGCAATAGGGTATCACCCCTATCTGTTACCCATAGGGTGGAAGATGTTGCTCCCCTATCTTGGTCTATGCAAAGTATACCCCAGTTGGCATCATACCCAAAAGTCGAGCTTGTTGGGATTGTCACTCCCCATTTGGCCAATGGGTTGAGAGAGAGCTTGGGGGTATGTGATCCTTAACCTTGGTAAGTCGGGTATCTCACCCAAGCTGATTATGATGCAAGTGTCCTACCACATGAATCTTGAGGGTCATTGTTGGAAAGATCGGGGGGAAATAGGTTCGATGAGATGTCGTCTATTGCTCGATATAGGGTGGAATATGTTTTCTCCCATATGAGATGACTTGGGGTGAGAGTGTCCCATAGGACCTTCCCCACTGTTACATACATGAGGTGAGAGTGTCCCATAGGAACTTCTTCATTATCATTAGATTTCAAGTTGAGATGTGCTCCCTGATGTGGTTTCAGGTTTAGAAGGGCTCCCTGATGTTATGCTCTATGATGTTTCTCAGGTAGTAGCATTGGGCTCCCCGCTGGCAGATGATTCCAGGTGGTAGCAGTGGCTCCCCAATGAATAGAGGATGGTAGCTTAGACTCCCCTGCAAGAGACAAGTAGATATCAGCAGAGATGAACAAAGATGAGCTGAGATGATCAATGACGACATTTGTTGACAAGATACTTGTGTTGGGACATATATTGCAATCTGTAAGTTCTCCCTAGCTAAGAGGGAGTGTTAAATTGGCAGCTCAAGGACAAATTCCCTCCTTTGGACAATCTTCCTCATCAAGGAAAACCCGTCCTAGCCCTTGGAAGAATTTAATTTGGTTAAGGAAAAATATATTTTTATTATGGAAGCCTACATGTGCACAAAAGTACAAGTCGGCCCCAAGAAGAATATGGACACCCTTGGATGGCTATAAACACAAGTCAAGTGACCCTCATTTGGAGATCATCAATCATTCTTCTTTCTTTGTTTTGGCTCGCACAACTCTAGGTGGTTTCCGAAGATTGGTTCATACAGGTCCGAAATTGCAGGGTTCGAAGCTCACACGTGTGATTAGGATTTTTGGTTCCCAACCACAGGGATGCTATAGGGTATTTTCGGTCGTAACCGCAAGTACGCAGGCTCATGCGTGCAGTTGGAAGGTTTCGACTGCACGCATGTAGACTCCCTCTGTATGGTTGGAAACTAGGATTTTGTTTTTACAATTGATCATAGAGTTCGGCAGTTGACTGCAGAGTTTGACAGTTGACCGCAAGCTTCTGAATCATGGTTTTGATGATTAGCATTGTTGGGTTCATCTCTTGGATGTTGATTAGTTTATTTTGCCCAATGCCGAATAGTTTGTGGTTGAAGATATGGATCATTGTACTCTCTCTTTGTTGAACATTTTATGACAATCTAATAAGAAGAAAAATTTGAAAGGGGTTTCCCCTTAGTGGGTTTTGCCCTGGTCTCCAACCAATCCTAGTGTCTCAATGTGTGAACGGTTTTCTTCTATTGTTCCTTTATGTTCCGCTGCATTGATGATGATATTGTTCTTTCTATATAATTGCATATGTTGTTGAATAATTTTGTGAAATATGAATAATGTTATGATGTTGTGGGGTGAATTCAATCTGTAAATGATGAAATGCAATTATTTAAAGCAAAGAACAATAAATCCCTAAGAAAATTTTAACACAAAATGTAATGGATTAAGTTTGTATTGAGCTAATAGAGCATAGAACGTAATGGTATTAGCTAAAATATCGTTATAGCAAATAGTTCAATCAAGCCAACACTTCCAAAACTTTATTAGTTCATACCAGCGATTCATTGGTGTAATTACTTTGAATTAACAACATAAGCATAGTGAATTTGCATTCAATATCCTAGACAAAACTTCCAACCATGAAACCAATATTCGATCACACACAATAAAATGACAACATAAGATAGAAAATTTACATTGGCAACTCTAATGGGAAAATTAGGTTTAGTGGGGATTTATTATGCTCTGGAAATCCATTACAAAGGGTAAGTTATGGGCGCTTAGAAATCTCATGCATCATTATTCACTAGCAATAATTGTGAATGGTCATGGCTTAGAGACACCTTCACTCATAAGCTCCTTAACTCCTTCGTGCTACAATATTCAAGCAAGTTGTACTCTTCAGGCTCTCATCTCTACCACTACCCTTCAAAATTCCCAAATGCTCTTTGCATCTCCCATATTGATGTCCTTCAAAGCCACAACCTCCATCATTAATGGGTTGCCTAAAAAGACCAGCCATCACAATGGTTTGTTTCAACATTCAAGTAAATTTTGGACATTTTCTTAACTTTGACAAAAACAATTAAATGCTTATTATAGAGTTTCCAAAATGTTTTGGTGAGAATCCAATTCAAATCACACCTCCCCGTTTACAAGCTTTTGGTCCCCAAAATCTTCAACATCCTTTGAACTTCTTCTTCTCTAGTCATCAAGTAAAATTTGGTTGACCTTTATCCAATTCCAACCACCTTTCTTCCAAGGGAATGGCCCATTTTCTAGTTCCTCTTGCCTTGACGAAAGTGGTTTGAGCTACAGTTGTGACAACGTCTTATCCACTGAATCCTAGGCCTTCAATCTTGGGCCTCTATTAAGCTAAAATAGGGATTGGAATCCCTTGGCCTTCCTTGCATATCCCTTGGCTATCATAGACCATTTTCCTAATGAGCTTGGAACCAATGTCTCCAACGTGCTTTTCAAAATCACCAAAGATCTCTTGAGGAAGGATCTTGGAAGGTGAGTTTACGGCTTGACTTTGTCATGGAGCTGACTTCTGCAGGCAATAAGAGGGCTTACTTGGTCTCTTGGAAAACTGCTTGTAGCCTCTTAAAGGCCTTTTCTTTTGCTGCCAAATCTTGGTATAGCAAAGCAGTCACTTCAATGAACCTCTCCTCTTGCCAATTATCCAATTGAGTGAATTTCTCCCTCAATTACAAGAGTTGCAAATTTCTCCTATCTAATTCTACCCTCATGGTCGTGAAGGAGTCCTAGCATTTGGCGAATTTTTTTTCTAGCTCATCCACTCCAACCCTTTGGGGGCCAAAAGCAAACTAGCTAGCATCATCACAAACCAAAAAGCTATGGCATAGTGTCTTTGGTTTGTTTTTGTCACGAGGAAAGAGATAGTAAGGCTAGAAATTGTTGACACTCCAAAGGCCAAGCAAGCCATGTAAAAACTATTGCTAGTACTATAGAATGAATAGAAATTAGGAGGCCACACGTTGGAGGCTTCACCTAGAAATCCATACGAAGAATTGAATTATCCAAGAAAAAAACTTTGAGAGTCAAGGTCAAGGGAAAAGTGAAGATGCTTGCACTTGCACCTGCGCCCCAAGGAAAAGCAGTTGTCCAATGACCTATTATAGAAGTGAATGTCATCTCTAGCACCTTATGCCAAAGGAAACCCCTATTCAACTCTTCTCTTCCATCCTGCAACAAAGGCTCCCTTTCTTGGATATTTTCAAAAGTATGTTTGTTAAATAGAGAAGAAGAAGTTCAAAGGAAGAAGCTTTTAGGGACCAAAAGCTTGCAAATTGGGAGGTGTGATTTGAATTGGATCCTAACCAAAATATCTCTGTAAAAGGCTTAGTAATAAGCAGTTAATTGTTTTTGACAAAGTTGAGAGAATGTGCTAAATTTACTTGGAAGTAGAAACAAACCATCTTGATGGTTGGTCTTCCAAGGTAGCCCATTAATAATGAAGCTTGTAGTGAAGGACATCGGTGAGAGATATGCAAAGAGCACTGGGCAATTTTGAAGGGTAGTGGCAGAGATGAAAGCTTGAAGAGTGTAACTGCTTGAAGAACGAAGGATGAAGGAGTCAAGGAGCCTATCCATGATGAGAAAAGGTGTCTCTAAGCCATGGCCATTCACAATTATTTTGCTAGTAAATAACAATGCATCATATTTTTAACATACGTAGCTCACCCTTTGTAATGGATTCCAGAGCATAATAAATTCTCATTGAACCCCATTTTCCCATTTAAGTTGCCCAAGTAAAATATGTCTTATGGTGTGATTTCATTGTGTGATTGAGTATTCGTTCTATGGTTGGAAGTTTTGTCCTGGCTATTGAATATGAATGCATTCACTATGCTTTTGTTGTTAATTCAAAATAATTGGACCAACGAATCATTAGTATGAATTAATAAAGTGTTGTAAGTGTTGGTTTGATTGAACCATTTTCTATAACCATACTTTTTCTACAACATTTCCCTTCTATGTAAACCCATTACATTTCCTGCTACAGTCAATACAAGCTTAATCACCCTCAACCCATAGTGATCTCTTTATTTGGTTCGATGTATTTGTAGACATAAGTATTTTATTACTTCATATCCATAGATTTGCAATCTCGAGAACTGCTTGAGGCATTCTCGTGTATATTTAATTGTTTGGGTCGTATAGAAAGAGCTAATTTGAAATGGACACAAAGTTCTTAAATATTTTGGTCCATATACAAGAATTTTAGCATCGATTTCATTCAATTTCTGATTCCCACCTTGGTTTAGATACTTGAACATTTTTTTCTCTCTTATAATGCGTTGATGGCCAAATTTCATTGACAATTGAAGGCTAGATTATTATTTAATTAATTACACAACAGATGCAATTGTTTTCTCTTTTGTAAGAGCGTTAGCATTGTTTTCTACTAGCAGTCTTTTTTTTTTCAGAGAAAAAAACACTGTTATATATAAATATAAAAACAGTACATATGTCAAACCATTCACCCCAAACCGTAAAAAGGTTTGTATGGTGCATTCATGGCATAATTCAGGATATAAGCCATTTCAATACAAAATAAACATCAAGAAATGCGTACACAGTTCATAAAAGGCCATCTACTGCTTCAAGAAACATATAATCGCACCATGATAACATAAAAGTTGTAGCTCTTCATCCATAAGCAAATAAAGATCTTCAATTAAAACCAACAAGTGTGTTCTCGCTCGCTTGCAGAAGAATTAAGGCACATCCAGGTCCCGAGCAAACAAATAGCAGTGTTAACGCATGCTTGATGATTTAGATAGCCAAGAGAGCCAGGTACGAGACCAAAAAATCCATTCATGCTCGCTTGAAAGATTGATAAGGAAAAAAGACATTGCATGCCAAATTAGTATGTATATAAAATATCAGCAAAAGGAAAGCACGCTCGCTTGATGAAAAAACAAAAACACAGATACTATCAGGGAATCGGTATCGAGTATGATCTGCAACATCGGGCATCTCTGAAATGGGAAATATGCAAGCGCCCGGGTATAGAACCAAGACCTTTTTTTGACAAAGTATCAGCCCTGGTATTTAACTCCCAGAAAATGTGATTCCAAGACAATGAAGCAAACTTTGAAATCAAATATCTCACCCTGTCACTCTAGCCAATTGCACCCTGAATGAAAATGCCTCCATTACTTGAAAAACCATCAATGATAATCTTAGAGTCACCATAAACATGAGAATCTTTAATTTCCAGGTGATAAGCCATCCAAAGTCCGCTCCATAAGGCCAGTAATTATGCTCTGTTGTTTGTCCCAGGCCCCCCATACCAGCAAATGTGATATCTTTCTTCATCACAGAGTTTTAAACAAGATCCACAACCACAGTTTTCGCCTTGTTGGGCCCCGTCAAAGAAAATTTCCGGAAGTGCAATTTGATGAGGTGCATTTCTTATCGATAAATCCCTTTATTGATGGACATCCACAATCGCTTCTAGCAGCCATCTCATAATTAAAACATAAATCAAAGACAAAGATGTAGAATTTTCTTCAAAAATCATGCGATTTCTAGCCCCCCAGATGTCCCAAAATATATACAAAGGCAGAGTTCTATATATTCCATTTTTCTGTCCCCATACCTAAATAGAGTCTTCAAAATTTACCGAATGCCAATCTTGTCTACCCAGGATGGCAGAGAAGAGAGCCCAAATCTTAACTATGAAGGAGCATGTAAAGAACAGGTGAGATGAGGTCTCCACATCCAATTGACAAAAGGGGCACCTCCCCGGTCCCTGATAACCTCTATGCTGAAGACCATCCCAAGTTAAGATCTTTTTCTGCCAAAGCAACCAAACAAAAAGAAGAATCTTTGTAGGTATGCCTCAGGACCATAGATGAAAAAAGGGCGAAAGAGATTTGTCACTCAAATTTCTTGAAATATTGTGCAATTAAATATCCTTTACCATTAATTCTCCTTCCTTAAGTCGCCCATCCCATATGATTTGGTCACCCCCCCCCCATGGTAGCACAAACCTGCCAGGCTCAGATTTTTTACAATCTCATCCCATTCCTCTGCCTCCTTTTCTTGTAAACCCATTCGAATCCCAGACTTCTAGATTGGGGATCCCAAATTCCAGCAGTCTATTGTTTGATAGAGGAATAATATGCTTCTATGCGCCAGTCTGTGGAGCAATCTAATGTTTGCCAAAGGTAAGACAGATACACCTTGAATCCGATCTCCGCCCAGCAAAATATCCAAGCCATTTCCAAATCTCCAATAGAGACGATCAACCGCAGCATGAGCAATTTTGAGGAAACTTCTCCATATCATCGATGCAGAGACTGTATGCTTCAAATTGCTCCTATAAATATCCTTGACCGATATGCTACCAACATATTTGCATCGAATGATGGACGACCACATTCCATTTCCATTTATCACCCTGCAGAAAGATTTAGTCAGCAGGCATTGTTGAAGATTATGATGTTAAGCAGACCCCAACCCCCATATCTTTTAGGGATCGTGATTGCATCCAAACCCACGAGATGAATTTTCCTCCTTTCCAGAGATCCCGACCAGATAAACTAAGCAATGATGGATTTAATCTTGCCCACGGTATGCTCAGGTATATAATAGATGTGATCCCAATAAACCACAAATTTTGATAAACTGAGAGAACCAGAGTATACCTCCCACCGAGGGAGAGCCATTTGTTTGTCCACCTGTGAATTATGTTCCTAAATTTTTCAGTCAGCCAGTTCCAATCTGCTACCCTATAAGCTGAAGACTTCAATCTGAAACCTAAATAAGTAAAACCCTCCTTCAATTCCTTGGTTCTCACCCTCAAAAAACCAGCAATAAAGTGTATTTCATTAGTATCCCCATGCTCATAAATCAAAAGGGATTTTTCCTTATTAACACTTAAACCAGAAGCAACTCTATACCGAATGAGGATGTAGTGTAGATAAAACCAGAATTTTCTGAGTATCCTTCCAAAAACTAGCAGGTCATCTACGAAAAGAGAATGAGTCATGCACAGAGTCGAGGAAAATAATAGTCCTGCAAAATAACCCGCATCATTAGCCAGTTTGAGCCTTCTACTAAAACTATCCATAATGAGGATGAATATAAGAGGAGATAATGCACATCCCTACCTAAGACACCTTTCAGCAGTAAAAAAATTAGATGGCAGCCCATTTATAATAACTGCAAAACTGACAGATGTGATACACGCCATGATCCATCTGATGTTTTCCATTGACAATCCCACTTTTAAGAGCATGAGTCGAATGTAAGACCAGTCCACAGTATCATATGCTTTGTGAATGTCTATCTTCATTATAAGGCCTCCATTTTTCTAGAGTGAATAATATGCATTGTTGGACATTGGATAAACCAACGCTCCTCGTGTGTTTTGCGACATGGACTAACCACCTCTCGTGGATCCTTATCTCCGGCGATACGATCGTTGACTAACACCTGCGGGTTTTGGTCTAATGGCAATCGTGATTCCCAACAAGTGGTATCAGAGCGTAGGTCACGAGTTCGATCCACACCCGACTCGCGTTGGGGGGGAGATTGTTGGACATTGGATAAACCAACGCTCCCCGTGTGTTTTGCGACATGGACTAACCGCCTCTCGTGGATCCTTATCTCCAGCGATACGATCGTTGACTAACACCTGCGGGTTTTGGTCTAACGGCAATCGTGATTCCCAACATGCATCACTTCTTGAGCAATGGCAACCACATCATGAATCGATCTACCTCTTAGAAAACCAAATTGTTCCTTGCAAATAACAGCAGCCAGAAACCCTCTGATCCTGTTTGCAATAATCTTTGAAGATATCTTGTATATAACATTACATAAAGATATTGGGCGATAATCAAAGAAAAACTTAGGCGATAGAGCTTTTGGAATAAGAACCAAAAAGGTGGCATTCATATCTCCTGGTATCACCCCAGACATCCGTGCCTATTCAATAATTCTCACCAACTCATCTGCCATTATCTCGAAGAAGAACAAGAAAAACTCCGCAGGCCAGCCATCAGGGCCAGGCTCTTATCATGAGCGAACGATTTTAAAACTAATTCAACCTTGGCCTTTGACACAGCCCTGCCAACAGAATCATTAGCTTCCTGATCGAACATGATAGGCATATTTTGAATAAACCATTCCTGACAACAAAAATCAATATCCCCGTCCGCTTTGAAGAAGTCATAGAAGTAATGATAAGCTGCCTATTGGATTGCATGAGTAGAATAAACCTTGTTTCCATCTGTCTCTTTGATATGCCCAATAGAGTTTTCGTTTTTCCTTCCATTTGCAATGTTGTGAAAAAAATTTGTATTGTGATCGCCCTCCTTCAACCACTGTATTCGGCTTTTTAATTTCCACGTCATTTCTTGCACCCTTAGGATTTCTGAGATCCTGCGATTTAAATTTTGAAGGTTTAAATGAAGGTTGCGGGGAAGCGTCTCCCCCCCCCCCCCTCCCCCAATCCCACTCCCAAAATGCGCTCCGTTCGGGGGCTCTTTGGGAGTGCTCGGAAGCGCGCTCCCGAAAACGCTTCCTGAGGGGACTGTTTTCGGGAGCACGCTTCCGAACCTGAAAAAATGCTCCCTATCTTTTCAGGAGCGTTTCAGGGAGCACTCGGGAGCTAACGCTCCTTGAGCACTTCCCCCATTAAAAAAACGCTTCAGGAGCATTTTTTTAATGCGGGAAGCGGTCGGGGAGCGTTTGCTCCCGAACGCTCCCCGACGCGTGGAAAAATTCTTGGCGTCAAATTTTGATTTTTTTTTGGGAGGGAGGGAGGGAGGGGGGTTGGGTAAATAAAAATCCCACCCTCCTCATTTAGTTTTTATTGTTTTAGTTGAGAGTGAGAGCAAGAGGAGCAAGATCTTGAGAGTTGGAGAGCGATTTGGAGAGAAGGAGAGCTTGAGAGTTTGGAGAGTGGAAGTGCCAAGGAGAGAGCAAGGAGCAAGCTGCAAGAGAGCAAGTTTGCAAGAGGAGGATTGCAAGAAAGAGGTAGGTCTTCTAATCTAGTTTTTTATTTTATAGGAATTTTTTTTAAGTTGTTCAAAAATGAAAACTTGTTTTTTTTTTCTCAATGTTGCATTCTAGTGTGTTGAAAAGTGAAAAATTGAATTGGTTTTTTCATATATTGCATTTCCTATTCCCATTTGGCATTCCTCCATTTTTTTTGCAGGCTAGAAACTTGAAACATCATGGCTATATGGCTAGGGATTTTCTTCATGTTGGTTCCTTTCTTTGTAATAATGGTGTTGGAGAGTCGAAGAAAGAGGCCCATTAGAGAAGAGGAGGATGAAGAAGTGGGTTATAGTGGATTTGATGAAAATCCTAAAGAGGAGGAAGAGTATGCTAAGGAGGAAGGGGAGAGTGGAGAACATGAGGCCACAGATACCCCAACTAGACAAGAGCAAAGTCAAACACCTTTGTGGAAATATGTTCAGAGGCAGGAAGGAGGGAAAGGTGGTGGAACCACTAAATTTCTTTGCCCCCATTGCAATAAAGAATACACAGGTTCATACACCTGTGCCAGAAGGCACCTTTGTGGGAAAATGCCAGGGGATGGAGAAAAGAATCTAGGAATCAAAATTTGTGTAAGTGTGCCAGCAACACAAAGAGAGAAATATAGAAAGGAAGAGGAGGCTGCCCTACAGAGATCTAAAAGATCTAGGGGTTTCATTGATTCTTATACACCATCAGGTCCATCACATCATGGACAAAGAAGTCCATCAACTTCCACCCATGGCAGTGGATATGGAGGCACACCTGGACCAAACATCTTCTTAAGGCGTAGAACCATATCCGATTTCCTTGACAAAGGGTATAGGAATGATGTGGATTCAAAAATTTTCCGGTTTCTATATGCATGTGGGGTGCCATTCAATGTTCTTCCCTCACCTTATTGGCATGAAATGGTTTCCACCATTAATGATGCCCCCAGAGGATACAGGAGCCCTGGGTATGACAAGCCCAGAACCGTGGGACTTGATCATGAAAGAGCTAAAATAAACAATTCTTTGGCTAGAATGACAAATTCTTGGAATGAGCATGGGGTGTCCATTGTATCTGATGGATGGACCAATGTAAAAGGAAAGCCATTGATAAGTGTTCTGGCTATGTCGGTTAGTGGTGCAATATTCCTTTCAGCATATGATTATTCAAACAAATTCAAGACCGGCATTAACATTGCAGAACCATTACTTGAAATAATTGAAAATACTAGGCCATACAATGTCATCCAAGTCATCACTGATAATGCTGCTAACTGTAAGGCAGCAGGAGAAATTATTGAGGATAAATACCCCAACATATTTTGGTCTGGGTGTTTGGTTCACACAATGAACCTTTTGATGCATGATATCATTAAAAACAAACAACCTCAATTCAAATGGCTTGGTGATTTGTACAAGAGAGGTAAAAAATGATAATATTTATTACAAATCATAGCAATACCCATGGAATTTTCCGTACTCACTCAAAATTGGAGTTGTTGAAGATAGCAAAGACTAGATTTGTTAGCTATTACCTCACCTTTATGCGCCTTTTGAAGGTAAGAGAGTCATTGGCTGCAATGGTATCAAGCCCACACTGGCAGGTATTAAAGGACAGGGCAGCGACAATAGTTGACAGGCAAGGTTTTGAACATGTGGAGGAGACTGCCCTTGACCCTTTGTTTTGGGCACCTGTGAAGGAAATTTTGAATTTCACAAAGCCCATTTATCACATGATTCACTTTTCAGATACAGATAAACTAGTGAGTGGGGAGGTTTATGAGCAGATGGATAGCATGTTGGGCCAAATAAAAGATGTTGTTAAGGAAAATGATCCCAACTTGTAAGCAATGATTCACGACTGTGTGTGTGCACGGTGGAATAAACTCAATGTTCCACTACATGCCTTGGCATATATCCTTATGCCAAAATACTACTCTCCATCTTGGTTGGGCCAACCTACACTTGGAGGTGGGGTTAGGATCAAACCTCACACTGATCCAGAGGTACAAGAGGGGTACATGAAGGCATTAGACAAGTTGGTCCCCGACAAGGAGGAGTGTGCTAAATTGCGCCTTGAATTAGGCAGATACTTCAGTTGCACTGGTAACTTTGGTTCTTTCCATGCAATGGACGACAGAGACAGATTTGATGCTCTCACATGGTGGGAAGCATATGGCGGCATGGGACTTTTGACAAAGTTGGCAAAAAAAGTTCTCTCACAAGTTGTGAATACTTCTTCTGCAGAGAGGTGTTGGAGCACCTACAGCTTCATACACAATGTGAGAAGAAACAAGTTGAATGAAAACCGAGCTGAAAGCTTGGTTTATGTGCATTACAGCTTGAGGTTGTTGAGTCATTACTGTGATCAGGCATATGAGGATCAATCATACAAAGTCTGGGACAACAACCCAGAGGATGATAATTTGGAAGACAACACTGTACATATGGAAGAATTGAAAGAAAAACTTTTGAGGGATGATGATGAAGCATCAACAAAACCGCCACACACAGGGCCAGTCCCACCATCCAGTAGCAGTGCAGGTGCCAGTGCCAGTGCTCGATATCCAACTATTATTCCTTTGCAGATTCAGCCTCCACCTACATCCTCACGTTGCCCTCCGCCTTCTAGTCATGGTCGTGGACGTGGTACTCCTGAGAGTACTAGAAGACCACCATTGCCTCGTGGTCCTCACAAATTAGACATTTCTCATGGGCGTGGCAAGGGGCCAGCCAATAGATAAAATAGATTTGTTGTTTACTAGTCTTTTCTATTTTCTAGTAGTTTTTATCTTTTATAACTGTTGAATAGTTGAAACTTGACTCTTTCATATTTACTGACAATTTAAGTTTGAAGTTTGAATTTGAAAGGTGAAACTTTGAAGTTGGCATTTATAAGTTTATAAGTCATTATAAATTATGAATATGATGCTTCATGAAAGTTATATGGTGATCAATGAATCAATGATGATAAATGTTATATATTGAATTTTGAAATCAATGAATCAATGATGATAAATGATATATCTTAAATGATGATAAATGTTATATATTGAAATTTGAAATCAATGAATCAATGATGATAAATGTTATATATTGAATTTTGAAATCAATGAATCAATGATGATGAATGAATTATGATATATATCAATGATGATAAATGTTATATATTGAAATTTGAAATCAATGATGATAAATGTTATATATTGAATTTTGAAAGCTTGAAACCTTCAGATTGATGATTTTGCGAGACTCAAGAGTCAATATGTTGTATGTTTCCAACTTGTGGGCATGTTTGATGAAGATTATAACTTCTAGATGATTGATGTTATATGATTCAATCTATGTTTTTATGTTTTTAATGTCTAATTCATCATTCTACATGCTTTTGTTGACATATATCCATCAAAATATAAAAAATATAAAAATATATATATATTTAAAAAAAATGCTCCCCGAAATGCTCCGGATTGGGAGCTTTTGCAAATGGCACTCCCGCTCCTGCTCCTCGCTCCCAAGCAACCATGGTTTAAATAAACCACTTCATCCAGCAATACCCCCCTCATATCTTCATAGATTTTGGATACTGCGTCTTTACATGCTTTTAGCTCTGCCTTCATCATTTCCTTTTTCCTCCTTTCCCATGATTTAACTTTCACTTTCAAGGCCCTGAGTTCCCCCCCCAAAATTGTTCCACCCATTTGAACCATCTCCATCACCATCCGACTTCCAGAAAACTTTCACCAGCTCAACAAAACTAGGATCCTCCAACCCAATCCTATTGAAGTTGAAAACCATGCCGCTATGTTTTGTCTCGCCCCACCAAGGCAGCACCACCACCATGTGATCAGATATGGACGAGGACACCACCAACGATCGGATATTTCCCAGAGAATCAAACATATTTTCTTTTATCATGACCCGATCGAGGCGTTTTCCTATGTAGTCCTCCCCCTGCCTTCCATTCGACCAAGTCGGAGTCAGTTCAACCAGCCGAATATCCACCATCCTCTGATCATAGAAGAGGCCTCTAATATGATCAACCAAAGGGTCCATTCTGGCTTTTAAACCCCACATTTCATCAGCTTCCATAATGGCATTATAATCTCCCATGACCAGGAGGTTTTTTTATCTTCAGGATGCCAAATATTTTCATTCGAGCCCAAAACACAGATCTATTAACACAAGGAGCATACAGATTTATTATATTGACCTTGATAGACAAACCCTTAATAAAAATCGAGAGCATAATTCCAGCGAAAAATCTATAAGCTTTAAAAGAGAAACAAGATGGGTTCCAGAAGGCGAAAAGTCCGCCAGCCCTTCCATCCGAGTCAATACCAGCAGCTAACCAACCAGGTCTCAGTTTGAGAATAAAATCCAAAGCCTTTTCTCTCCTACATAGTCTCCTGTAATAAAACCATACCAAGCATAAAATCAAACAGCAAATCCTTTAGGCGATTTTGTTTAGAGGAGGTGCCCATCCCCCTAATATTTAGGGAAAGGATGGAATTCATTTCGACCCCAAATGCGGGCGACCAGCTCTAAGGGCCCGGAAATCATCAATGGCAGTAACAGGCACATCCGTATAATCAGATAAATCCTCATGAAACAAAGACTTTGTTTTTAATCTTCATCTAAAATGCCTAATCCCACCTTTGGATTTCTTTCTCATAGTAATATTGGACGCCAAGACCAGAGATATAGATAGAGGAGGCTCAGGGATCCTGTCGAAAACCGTTAAAACTGCCAGGTCCATACCCGGATTTCCAATAAAGGCCTCAATATCACTTCCCACAGAGTTTTTAGGAGAATCCGAGCCAACCCCCATTTCGAGATCCAAATTGGGAGGGGAAGCCCACTCTAAGGATGACATTGAAGGGGAGGTCTGAAAAGGTATCTCAGGCACGGATAAGGATGGTCCAAAGGTGAGGCCAATTACAGAACAAAAATCATCCAATTTGTGGTCCATATCATTTGCGATCGGAATTGAAGGAGACCGGGTCCCAGCAGAAGGGTTAGGGGGCGGTGATCTAGAGGACCGAGGCACAGAGGGGCCAGCTAGGGAAATTTTCTGGATATTCAGACCTGACACCTCACCGGAAGGATTTGGACAAAGTGTCCGAGGCACAACGAGGCTTTTAAGGGAAACATCACAGTTTAACCGATTTGGTTTTTCTATCATACTACACTCATGTGCATCAGAAGATACATTATCATCGGAGGATGAAATAGACTTACCCGATACACCCGCATCACTTTGAGGAGCAGATTTTACCCACTTTTGAGCCATGTTGCGTCTTCCTCGCCATGCTTTGTTCCGGTGTCGCATGGGACATCTGTTTAATAAGTGACCAGTATGATGGCACATAAGATAGTGGAAAGGAACACCCCAATAGTCCACTCTTTTCCTATGGCGTCGTTGTCCCCAAACCAGATCTACATCCCCAGGAAGACCTCCACCATAGCAGACTTCCACCAAAATCCAACCAATTCTCTTATCATTCGTTCCCAGTATTTTGGGATCAATGTGTTTGGTCTGCCCAATTGAATTTCCAATGGCCCTTAAAGCCTTTAGGGTCCAGAATTCCAGTGGCAGGCCTGGAAGCTTGACCCACACAACTTTGCTCTTCGGCGTGTCGATCACAGGATTGAAACCCAAGAACCATGGAATAAGCTGCATGAAGCTTCGGCCATGTACCCAAGAGCAATATAAAATCTTCTTACAATCATATTTGTGCATGAAATGCACGCTGAACCATCCACTCATCATCTAGCTAACCTTTGGATTATAGCCCAGGATTGGGCTCCAATATAACTTAACCCATTCCACCATGTCGATCTCCGAAGATTCTGCAAAAAGCCAGCGTCCAATGAGTGCCCTTTTTTGTAAGCTTGCCACCCTGCTCCACAGGTCACCATATTCAAAGATGACCTCTTTAACCACATCCACCGGCCAGAAACAAGCCTTCAGGTTCCTCTAGACGGCCCTCTTCTGCCCACCCAAAGATGATGATGGCAGGGAAGGCAAAGGAGTTTCATGGCCACAGGTGTCATCTCTGACAGATGAAGCACCGTGGAAATCAGCAGATCAAAAAGGTTGTTTCGTCCGAGACACACACAGACCATGTCGTTTCATTTCTACGTCGAAGGTGGCCGTGATGAGAGCTTCGTGGGCCGACGTGTCAGAAGACAAAATACAAAAAGGATCCTTCATGATGCAAAGAAGGAAGTCATGATAAATCACAATGACACATAAACAAAACAACAAATTTCAGACGAGTCATTCCATGTGTCGGACTATGTATGATGTGGCCAACTAATACATTCCTTGAAACCTAGGGATCACCAATCATGGTCAGAAAACACCCACCATGATTTATTGTTGTATTAATCAATCCACCCGCCCATCAATGTTTTGTACTTAAACAAATCCGAAAACACCAACCCAGATATTGGAAACAGATTCCATTTAAGCACAATTTGAAAGAAATGTCAGATTTCATTAAATTTCCAGATTGGCAATACTCCACCCAATCCTAGGGGAACGTTTTGATAGTGACCTCGTCTTAATTGGAGCATGAACCGAAGCACTATCGACACTTTTCTATACAATCCCCTGACCCAAACTGGGAGAAGAAGGATTTGGTTCTCAAGATCCTTTAATATCGGTCTAAATCCCAATTAATTCATCAACCACCCGCCTAAAAAGTATACCGCCGAAAAAAAGGTGGCGGAGAGGGATGACACTGGAATAACCAGAGAAACTGTTCAAACCCAGAGGATGTGCAGAAAACTAGCAACAACAACAACAGATACAGCCCGGACACTGCCACCACCTATAGCAAAATTGTATGCCACAGTCTTTACATGGACGAGAAATGAAAACAGACTTAAACCACCGATTCCATAGAGCCCCCCCCCCCCCCCCAGATTTGATGGTCAACAAAACAGAGCCTTCCACCAGGGCAGACGAGTTATAAGGATACTTCTCCACCCTTGCATCAGGCCCCGAGGAGAAAATAAAATTTGTGTGTCACCAGAATGGCATATAATATTTGTAATGCCACTGAAATAAGAAATGCAATCATCCCTATCTCCCTGACATCCTCTATCGTCATAAAGCTTAATACTCCATATATATTCCAGAAACCCTCACATGGACCCTATCCACTGTATATACTATACACCAACAGCAAAAAACACACCCAAATACTTTTTATACTTCTGCAATGTATACCAACTACAGATTCGCTTGCACACACACATCCAAATACGTTTTAAGCTTCTGCAATGTATACCTACTGCAGCTCCACATCATAAACATTCATCCTACATATCACGAAAAACAGCCCCCCCTAACTACGAAAACTCTTACCCGGATATGAGTCCTCCATAGACATATAAAAACTCACAAAAACTGCATCAAACATCCCTCTCGACACCGCCATAATTGCAATAAGGTAGAAACTTACCTGGAACCCATGTCTGCGAGCTAGTTCTCCAAGCAACGCTCCAGAGGGTACCTGGAACCCATGTTTGCGAGCTAGTTGTCCAAGTAACGCTCCAAAGGGTACCTTTTCCTAACTCAAAATATTCTTAAAATCTACTCCCCCTGCGGCACGAACCGCTTCACCTTTCTCGATATTGTCGTCGGTACTGCTTAGGCAAGCAACGATCTTTCCTTATAACTTTTCTGGGATCCAGAGCTCCCAGGAAGCACTGTTCTCCAGCAGTTTCATTTGCATTTGGAGCTCTGACATCCACCGATGATACAAGAGGGTATAGTTTGTTCTTTGGTAGCTGGAATTGGGACCTTCTACTAGCCGTCTTTCACTTACAGCTTGCTGGAATACCAATTTCCTCCTATTTTTTGGTTGTGAATCATTATAACCGTTGACTGGCAGTCGGCTCGCTCACTCTCACTTGATTGCATGTTGGAGGGCAGCATTTCTTTCATTGTGTGTGATTATGGGCAGCTAATTGTAAATATCTTTGTATTAACTAATCTCTATTTCAACGGAACGAACAGGAATCAGTGTCGAATTATGCAAATTTGGAAGTTAATTTCAATGGGCAGAATGTTCCCAAATGAGCAGATACATTCAGCTGGTGGGTAGTATTATAATGTTGAGCCTAAACTTTTCCCGTAAACAAAGTTTGGGAACTTAGTTTGCATTGTTCTAGCCACCACAAACAAACAAAATCTGGCAGTGAACCAAATCTGAAACAGAGTTCAACCTTTTCTATTGGTGATAAGCTGTAGAGAAATTGTACTCGGAATTGCCACAAAAGAAAGACCAAAACTTATTTAGTACAATTCAGATCATAAAAACATGGATGGTTTACACTTGGGAACTCTAAAGTCTACATGACAGACAAAAGTAAAAGTTTAAGACTATTGCAAGAATGTGAATCTAAGATGAGCCAGAACCTAAGCCCCAATTCAAATAGGGGCAAGAAAAATTGGCATGAAACCAAAGCTAGAGCTTGAACCCAAAATTGGAGAATGAATTATCCAAGGTGAAACAACAAAAATAGTGAAATGAATCCAATGGAAGAAAAGAGTTGGTGCAGAAGAAGATTAGTGTTATGTAATGTCAAGATGGAAAGGGAATAAGAAGAAATGTTACTGTTGGAAAAAGAAAAGAGATGTCAAGAATGAGGATTAATATGCCCCTTCCCTTTCCCATGTTAAGACACAAGCAAAGGATAAATCCAGCAAGCATGGTTGTAGAAGATTGCAATACTAATGGGTTAAGAAAATTAAGAAGTATTGCAAGAAGTGGAAGAGTAAAGATACCACCAAACCTGGAAAAGGCAGGAAAGGAGAGAATATCCAACTTCTTATAAAACATAAATTCCAAAAATAGGGACAAAACTCAGCAGGAAATAGTTAAAAGTCAAGAAGTTGTACATGAGTTGAATGATCATTCAACATACCTGCGACCTACGAGATATTGAAAAGAGAAGGTTGTATACCACAAATAAGTCAAAGATGGAAACTGATAATCTGACTTAACCTTGACTTATATTTGTGACACGTTCAAACAACTAGTGGAAACTCCCTGAAGGCAGTGGCATTTAGATAAAAAGAGAATCATGCCCCTTTACATTCCTTCCTCATTGCCTCCCTTCCAATCTCTATCTGGTTTTGCAGGAGTGGGCTCTGAGAATGGCAAGAAGAATGGGTACAGGGCAAGGGAGAGTGCGGGCAATTGAATTCATCGGAAATATGGGTCAGATATATGACTTTCGCTCTTGAAGAATCAAGAGTATTGCAAGAAAAAAGTAGATTAAAATCCTTCAGTGTTTAGTTTGTATCCCTTTGCACAATACCTTCCAAGGAAATTTTAGAAGGTTGGGTAGAGAACAATTGGAAGAAGGTAAACATTTTTGAATGACCAGCTTAGATTTTGATGGAATGAGATTTCTTTGCTTACTGTTGAAGAATCAGAGATGTACCAACTGGTCCTAAGAAAGGGCTTCTGGTTGGGCTTTCTTCCTCCCTCAATGAAATCTAATTGCAGATGACAACTAGTCAAATAATGTGAACAAAACATTGGAGAACCCAACTGCAGAACAAGAAGTTGATCAAAATTCTTAAGATGGACTGCTGAAAAAAATTTGGGACCTAGAATGCAAAACCAGAAGTTGATCAAAATGTTTGATATGGGGGTTGTTCCTCCTTTCATGTTATCTCTCAAACTTTCTTGTGGTGCTAAGTTATGGTATTTTGGATAAGCCTTACAACCATGGTTGCTTGGGAGCAGGAGCGCCATTTTCAAAAGCTCCCAGTCCGGAGCGTTTCGGGGAGCGTTTTTTTTTAAATATATATATTTTTTTCTATTTTTTATATTTTGATGCATATATGTCAACAAAATCATGTAGAATGATGAATTACACAAAAATCTTAAAAACATAGATTGAATCATATAACATCAATCATCTAGAAGTTATAATCTTCATCAACCAAGCCCACAAGTTGGAAACATACAACATATTGACTCTTGAGTCTCGCGAATCATCAATCTGAAGGTTTCAAGCTTTCAAAATTCAATATATAACATTTATCATCATTGATATATAACATTTATCATCATTGATTTCAAATTTCAGTATATAACATTTATCATCATTGATATATATCATAATTCATTTATCATCATTGATTCATTGATTTCAAAATTCAATATATAACATTTATCATCATTGATATATATCATTTATCATCATTGATTCATTGATCACCATATAACTTTCATGAAGCATCATATTCATAATTCATAATTGCTTATAAACTTATAAATGCCAACTTCAAAGTTTCACCTTTCAAATTCAAACTTCAAACTTTAATTGTCATTAAATATGAAAGAGTCAAGTTTCAACTGTTCAAGAGTTATAAAAGATAAAAACTACTAGAAAATAGAAAAGACTAGTAAACAACAAATCTATTTTATCTATTGGCTGGCCCCTTGCCACACCCACGAGAAATGTCTAATTTGTGAGAACCACGAGGCAATGGTGGTCTTCTAGTACTCTCAGGAGTACCACGTCCACGACCATGACTAGAAGGTGGAGGGCAACGTGAGGATGTAGGTGGAGGCTGAATCTGCAAAGGAACAATAGTTGGATACTGAGCACTGGCACTGGCACTGCTACTGGATGGTGGGACTGGCCCTATGTGTGGCGGTTTTGCTGATGCTTCATCATCATCCCTCAAAAGTTCTGCTTTCAATTCTTCCATATGTACAGTGTCGTCCTCCAAATTATCATCCTCTGGGTTGCTGTCCCAGACTTTATATGATTGATCCTCATATGCCCGATCACAGTAATGACTCAACAACCTCAAGTTGTAATGCACATAAACCAAGCTTTCAGCTCGGTTTTCATTCAGCCCGTTTCTTCTCATATTGTGTATGAAGCTGTAGGTGCTCCAACACCTCTCTGCAGAAGAAGTATTCACAACTTGTGAGAAATTTTTTTTTGCCAACTTTGGCAAAAGTCCCATGCCGCCATATGCTTCCCACCATGTGAGAGCATCAAATCTGTCTCTGTCTTCCATTGCATGGAAAGAACCAAAGTTACCAGTGCACTGAAGTATCTACCTAATTCAAGGCGCAATCTAGCACACTCCTCCTTGTCGGGGACCAACTTGTCTAATGCCTTCATGTACCCCTCTTGTACCTCTGGATCAGTGTGAGGTTTGATCCTAACCCCACCTCCAGGTGCAGGTTGGCCCAACCAAGATGGAGAGTAGTATTTTGGCATAAGGATATATGCCAAGGCATGTAGTGGAACATTGAGTTTATTCCACCGTGCACACACACAGTCGTGAATCATTGCATACAAGTTGGGATCATTATCCTTAACAACGTCTTTTGTTTCGCCCAACATGCTATCCATTTGCTCATAAACCTCCCCAATCACTGGTTTATCTGTATCTGAAAAACGAATCATGTGATAAATGGGCTTGGTGAAGTTCAAAATTTCCCTCACACGTGCCCAAAACAAAGGGTCAAGGGCGGTCTCCTCCACATGTTCAAAACCTTGCCTGTCAACTATTGTCACTGCCCTGTCCTTTAATACTTGCCAGTGTGGGCTTGATACCATTGCAGCCAATGACTCTCTTACCTTCAAAAGGCGCCTGAAGGTGAGGTAATAACTAGCAAATCTAGTCTTTGCTATCTTCAACAACTCCAATTTGGAGTGAGTACGGAAAATCCCATGGGTATTGCTATGATTTGTAATAAATCTTATCATTTTTTTACCTCTCTTGTACAAATCACCAAGCCATTTGAATTGAGGTTGTTTTTTTTTAAAGATATCATGCATCAAAAGGTTCATGGTGTGAACCAAACACCCAGACCAAAATATGTTGGGGTATTTATCCTCAATAATTTCTCCTGCTGCCTTACAGTTAGCAGCATTATCAGTGATGACTTGGATGACATTGTATGGCCCAGTATTTTCAATTATTTCAAGTAATGGTTCTGCAATGTTAATGCCGGTCTTGAATTTGTCTGAATAATCATATGCTAAAAGGAATATTGCACCACTAACTGACACAGCCAGAACACTTATCAACAGCTTTCCTTTTACATTGGTCCATCCATTAGATACAATGGACACCCCATGCTCATTCCAAGAATTTGCCATTCTAGCCAAAGAATTGTTTATTTTAGCTTTTTCATGATCAAGTCCCACGGTTCTGGCCTTGTCATACCCAGGGCTCCTGTATCCTTTGGGGGCATCATTAATGGCAGAAACCATTTCATGCCAATAAGGTGAGCGAAGAACATTGAATGGCACCCCACATGCATATAGAAACCAGAAATTTTTTGAATCCACATCATTCCTACACCCTTCGTCAAGGAAATCGGATATGGTTCTACGCCTTAAGGAGATGTTTGGTCCAGGTGTGCCTCCATATCCACTGCCATGGGTGGAAGTTGATGGACATCTTTGTCCCTGATGTGATGGACCTGATAGTGTATAAGAATCAATGAAACCCCTAGATCTTTTAGATCTATGTAGGGCAACCTCCTCTTCCTTTCTATATTTCTCTCTCTGTGATGCTGGCACACTTACACAAATTTTAATTCCTAGATTTTTGTCTCCATCCCCTGGCATTTTCCCACAAAGGTGCCTTCTGGCACGGGTGTATGAACCTGTGTATCCTTTATTGCAATGGGGGTAATGAAATTTAGTGGTTCCACCACCTTTCCCTCCTTCCTGCCTCTGAACATATTTCCACAAAGGTGTTTGACTTTGCTCTTGTCTAGCTGGGGTATCTGTGGCCTCATGTTCTCCACTCTTCCCTTCCTCCTCAGCATACTCCTCCTCATCAGGATTTTCATCAAATCCACTATAACCCACTTCTTCATCCTCCTCCTCTCTAATGGGCCTCTTTCTTCTACTCTCCAACACCATTATTACAAAGAAAGGAACCAACATGAAGAAAATCCCTAGCCATATAGCCATGATGTTTCTAGTTTCAAGTTTCAAGTTTGTAGCCTGCAAAAAAAAATGGAGGAATGCCAAATGGTAATAGGAAATGCAACATAGGAAAAAACAATTCAATTTTTCACTTTTCAACACACTAGAATGCAACATTGGAAAAAAAAAACAAGTTTTCATTTTAGAACAACTTAAAAACAATTCCTAGAAAATAAAAAACTAGATTAGAAGACCTACCTCTTTCTTGCAATCCTCCTCTTGCAAACTTGCTCTCTTGCAACTTGCTCCTTGCTCTCTCCTTGGCACTTCCACTCTCCAAACTCTCAAGCTCTCCTTCTCTCCAAATCGCTCTCCAACTCTTGCTCCTCTTGCTCTCACTCTCACACTCACTCTCAACTAAAACAATAACAACTAAATGAGGGAGGTGGGCTTTTTATTTACCCAACCCCCCTCCCTCCTTCCCAAAAAAAATCAAATTTTGATGCCGAGTTTTTTTCTACGCGCCGGGGAGCGTTTTTTATGTCGGGGAGCGTTCGGGAGCGAACGCTCCCTAAAACGCTCCTGAAAAGACAGGGAACGTTTTTTCAGGCTCGGAAGCACGCTCCCGAAAACGCTCCCCTCAAGAAACATTTTTGGGAGCGCGCTTCCGAGCGCTCCCAAAGAGCTCTTGAACGAAGCGCGTTTTGGGAGCGGGATCGAGGGGGGGGGCGGGGGGAGAAGCTTCCCCGCAACCTTGCTTACAACTTTTCCTTTTTCGTTGTACTTTATTCCTGAGATATCTTTTTTAGACTTCTTTTATCTGGTTCAGCTAGTATATCAGTCCTAATTCATGGTTTTATACCCTTTTATCTGATAGAAATTAGAATCATAGAACTACCTTTTTTGGGTAACCAGGCCATGCCGTAGTATGTATACCTTTTGCTTTTTCAATTTTTGCAAGACTTTTAGCATTGAAGCAACATTTGTCCCTCAACTCTCTTATCAACATTCCAAGGTGACAGGGTGAGAAAGGAACCAAAATGGGTGTAAAAAGAAAGGTAAAGGTGGAAATGGACCTTGGAATGAGTGATGGTTTGCACGGGGTGGAGAGACATTCTCCAAGAACAACAATAAATAAATTGGAGAACCTAGATATCGTAGGAATAGTTTTGTTTTTGTGAAGAGGATGAAGGCCTATGTTGTGAGCATTCCAATTAGCATAGCTATTAAGTTCCAGCAAGTTTACAATATGTTATGGAATTGCATCACTTTGTGAAAACTGTGACTAACCAGGCGAAGCTTGCTAAGGTGTAGTGTTAGATGGAAGGGAGGGGATAACCAAGATTAATAAAGAACTAGAAGAAAGACAAGCTTTATTTGAGAGGATCAGAAATTGAGGTTGCAGTCTACTGAAATGATGCAAGCTCTCCAAAGTAATTCAAAATGAGCAGCGAGTCGCTCACAGGATTCTTTTTTTTGGGGAGGGGGGGGAGGGGGGTGGGGAGGTATTGGTTGATGGAATTCGTAGTTCTAGAGATTCCACTTCAAAAGAAAAACTAGCAGCATCAACAACAATGCCATTTGTCCTATGGCAGTTCCGGTCATCATGAGTCTACTGTTTTATTTTAATATCCTCTGTATATTGACTTTACTAGCCCCGTACATTTGGTCATGAATTTTTTACTAGATAGCGGGAAGACAACAGTTTTACAGTGTTTTTTTGTATTAGGATTAATAGTTAATATAATCAGTCAAACCCCATTTCTCAGAGAAGCATATTTTAGTGAGGAGCAGAAAGTTATAGTGAGAAGGAGGTTAATTCAGATATTTGGCCTTGATATCATGGGGAGAAATCCACATGTAATACTCTTGTAATGCTGGTTTATGAGTTACTATTAAACAGCATAAGTTTTCCAAAAAAGGTGTCAGATCAATAATCTTTTCTTCATCATTCTGCAGACTATAAAGAAAATGCTTCATCTTTTTGGACTTCTCGGATTTTTATAATTTTTATACTCTGGGCTCCTTCCTACCTGAGTGATTACTTAACTCGAACAACTTCTAGTCCTAAGCTCATGCAAAGGAACCTGAAAGCATGGATCAATGAGAGTTTGTAGTATCTACTATCTAGAGGCTCTCTGTGACTATTGCACTTACAAAAGATGAAAATATTATGTTCAGCTTTATGATAACCGTTGTTGTACTACCTTCATACTGCTCATTAATGCTAAGGAGTCCATTGCACTTGTATATATGTTGTGTAAAGGAAACCAAGACAATGCGAAGTTCGAAGTCATCTTCTAATCTTAAATCTGCCTTCCGAGTATCATAGATCGATGGATGATTTACACTTCAGAATTGTCGATTCTCTATAAGAATCAAAGGTAGAAAGATTATTGGATACGAAGTAAAGAATGATGAATCTCAAGGTGCTAGAACATTAATCACAGTTGGAACAGGGGCAAAAATAAAAATCTGAATCCTGTCCAATGATTAAGCAAGAGTCAAAGGTGAAAGCAACGAGAATAGGGTAATGGATTCACATGCAGAAGGTGATGGAAAAGAAGGTCGGCGATATGTAATACCTGGATGGAAAGGGAAGGGGAAGAAATCTTTGTTAGAAAAAGAAAGTATATACAAGACTGAGGATTCAGGTAAAGGGGTAGGGATTGAACTAGTGTCAGCCCAAAAGGACAAATAACGGAGACTGAGAGCAAATAATATCGAAATGTATATATACCAGAAAAGATACCAAATTCAGGAGGGAACCTCATGGTGCTTTAAGTTGAAAGATATTTGCAACTCCACAAATTTGGGTGATTCAAAAGTGAAAAGATATAGAACTTAATACAAGTCAGTGATGTAAACAATCGATGTTTACCAACCTTGAGTTTTTATAAAAATTAATGGGATTTAAGAGGGGAAAGTAGGTAGAGTAAATACAAGAAAAATTTGTTGAAATTTATGAATAATTTAGAAATAGGAACAAATTGGTAAGAAAAATTAAGAAATGTTTCTCTGCATTTTTGGAAGTAACGAAAATTTTATAATAAAATAGGACTTAATATAAGTCATTGATGGAAACAATCGACAAACTTTGAGTTTTTATAAAAATTAATGGGATTGAAGAGGGGAAGTAGGTAGAGTAAATACAAGAAAATTTTGTTGAAATTTATGAATAATTTAGAAATATGAATAAATTGGTAAAAAAAAATTAAGAAATATTTCTCGGCATTTTTGTAAATAGGGAAAATTTTACAATAAAATACCACTTATAAATTTATTGACCTAAAATAATATATCTCATCCAATGATATTTGAACCCAACTCCCTCAAAACTACTCAAGACAATGATCATCTTAACCCTTAAATTAAAAACCTTGAGTCATACATTATATCTACTTCTCTCAAATTATCATTCATTTAAATTAAAATCCTTAAATCATACATTATATCTACTTCTCTCAAACTGTCATTCATTTAGAATTATCCATTAAATCATACATTATATCTAGAATTATCCATTAAATCATACATTATATTTATTTTTAAATATGTCTACTTCTATCTCAAACTATCATGCATTTAATAATTCTAATTACTCAAAAACACAATTAAAAAATTATCAACTTTTAGAATATGTCTACTTCTATCTCAAATAATAATTCTAATTACTCAAAAACACAATTAAAAAATTATCAACTTTTTGAATATGTCTACTTCTATCTCAAACTGTCATCCATTTAATAATTCCAATTCTAGTTACTGTACAGTATCTCAAACTGTCATCCATTTAATAATTCCAATTCTAGTTACTGTACAGTATCTCAAACTGTCATCCATTTAATAATTCTAGTTACTGTACAGTATCTCACTCCTAACAATAAGTTGTACCACATACAATTAGCGGTTTCATATAGAACTTGTCTATCTTAAAATTTTATTTGCAAATAAATTTGCACCAATATGCTCTACAACACAATATGACCGAAATGTTTGCATCCAGAAACATTCTACAGGCTAATATGCCGAGATGTTTTTTAAAAAATAAAAAATAAAAAATAATAAATGGAATTGGGAAAAAAAAAAATACAACAGGTTAAGAGGATAAAGAAAAGGGTTTAGTGTTAGATTTATAATTTAGAATTCACGAGGTTGTCTGAATATTCTGAAAACTGTTGGGTAAGTCATGAGGAGATTTACTGTAAGGCCACACCTGTTAATGTAAATACACCATCGTGACGCCAACTGTAAAGGTAAATATAGTACTAATGTGTGTTCCCTGGAATTTGGTCATACAGTCATAAGCCCATGTACAGATGAGTATCAATTTGAGAGACACGTCGGGAAGAAAGAAGTGAATTTTCCGTGTGATATACTCTTTATTTGTACGACTATACAGGTGTATTAATTTGAGAGACATATGGGAAGGAAGAAGTGAATTTTCTGTGAGGTGTTCCTTTAGTTGTACAACTACCCATACCCTTAGATATCGGTTACGTCTGTCGGATGGGCTTATCACAATATGGTTCGGGGACATGGAGGTATCACCTCAAAAGTTTATTCATATATAGTGAGAATAGTGCTAAAATGAAAAAAATAAATAATGATTATTACGATAAGAATAAATTAATGATTATTATAATATAGTAATTAATATTTGTTGTTTATATATTAGTACATTTTCAATATGGTATTTGATTCAAAATGTGTTACAAGATTTGAGTTAAGGAATTTTTTTACGATATATAAATAATATTAAGATTATATATATATATATATATATATATATATATATATATATATATATTATTAGCAGATTATATTAGGGGAAGTGAATAGTGAGTAAAAGTTAATAGTTAGTTTAGGTAAACATAATTAGAAATGATAATATTTTTTAAGTGGTTAGTTTTAGATCTCTTATTTCTAAGTACACGTTTTTGGTATGTTTTCTAAATCATATTTTTCTTCTTTTTTTTTCTTTATTAATTTAAAAAAATTAAAGGAAATTATTTAATTTTTTTTAAGGTTTTTATTCATTTATTTATAAGTTTAGCAGGATTGCGGGATTACATCTTCATCATGTCCAATATATTACCTCATGGCCAGTGATTTCACATCAAAAAGTATTTTAAGAGAGCATCCAATCACTATCTATCCAAAACTTAATAAACTAAAAAAATTATATATTAAATTAAATTACTAAAAAAGAATTTAAAATTATATATGTTAAATTTATTAAATGTTAATAAAAAATAAATTTTTTAAACTTATAATATTTTTAAATATAAATTTGGAAAAAAAAAATAGATAAATAATGATTTAATCACCCAAACATTAAATAAATCAAGCATTGATATAAATCTAAAATATAGTTAAGACATTTTTATTTTAAATGTGTAAATAAATTGATAATTTGACTTTAAAAAATCATTTAAAAAGTTGTTTTTAAATTATTATTTATATATTATGATTAAAACAGAAAATTAGTGTGCAAATAAATATAAAATATTTATGTGTAAAATAAAAAAAATAAAAAATTAATTATATAAATATTTTTTATTATTTTATTATTAAATTTTTAAAAAATTAATTTAATATAAAAAATTATATAATTAAAAAAATTGATTTTTAATTATATATTCTAATTTAATAAAATATAACAATTAATCTTGTATATTAAAATAAAATATAAGAATTAATTTTATAAATTAAATCTTATATATTAAAATAAGATATAAAAATTAATTTTATAAATTAAAAACATATTGATTGTTTTTTAATTATTTAAATATTTATAATAAACACATATTTTTAATTATAAAATTAATTATTTAAATATTTATAATAAACACATATTTTTAATTTATTTTATAATTAAGTTTATGAGAAGAAAGTTTATATTGATATTTAAAGATTAAGGTAATTTTTTTTTTTTTTAAAAGAGTAATGAGTATATTTCACTAAGCACAATCAATAACACAAATAGTGAACCATATTACTTGAGCTAAGTTTCTTTCTAGAGAAAGAGTACTGGAAACCTCTGGAAACCTCTATGTACTTCTCCATATTTAGTGGATGGTAGTGATCAACCACATCTAACAACAATATCAAAGAACTTCACCTCACCATTCACCTCACCATTTAGGCTAACCCAAGCTAACCCTAGACTATACATGTGTGTCAATAACATTTATATTTCTAATATATTTTATAATTAAATTTATAATAAAGTTTATATAAATAATCATAATTATAAAAATATTATTAGATATAACTATAATTTTTTAACTATTTAATTTGAAATAATATTTATATAAAATTATTTTAAAATATTATTTAATATTAATAATTTAACATTTATAAATATATTTAAATCAATTAAATATTATTTTATATTACTCTATTCCCATCAAATGTTGTAACATGGTTACCCTATAATGTTTCATCTTAGTGACTTATTTCCCAATCCAATTCTGATGTGTGAGAAAAACCAATCCAACAAATTTGGACTAATTATATGCACCCAGAAAATGCAGAAGCATATATGGGAATTTAATGGGAATTTCAATTTTATTCATTTAAACTAAGCAAATTATCACTAGCCTAGCCAAAATACTTTTCAGGATAACCAAAACAAAACACTTCAAAGCACAATTAAAAAACTTCACAAAGACAAAATATGAAGAAAATATTAAAACAGAACACGCTACCTGTTTATGTTAGGGTTGGAAAAGCTTCAAAATCTATGAATCGACAATAATGTCCCGGAAACCCATGCTACTGTGTGTCGTCCTCGTCCTCAGATTCATGCTACGGTCTGTCATCCTCCGTTCTTCGACTTTTGAGCTTATAGTACAGATGAAAATAGACACTGGACAAACAAAGAAGCAAAAATTAAAAAGAGAGATGCAAAATAAAAACAAAATAGCTTCAACGAATCGATAGTCCTTTCAATTTAGGATCAAATTAATGCCAGCTAGAAATATTTTCAGCCCACGATAATTACTCTGAAAATCTCAGGCACGCAAAAGAAAATGTTAAAACAGAACACATTACAGCTACCTCCTCTTTATGTTAGGGTTTGATAAGACTTCTTCATTCGAACTTTAAAATATGTGAATAATTGGAAATGTCACACCACTGCTTGCCGTCATTGCTTCCTTGAAAAGCAACCAGAAATTTTCAAACACACACTGTGAATTTTCTTCTATATTTGCCAAAACCTGCATAGTAAACCACAAATAGTAATTTCCGAAACTTGCAAAGTATATCACTAAATAGTAAATAAATACCGTACTGTTTTATCTTAATATTGCAAAACATTTGGTTAAGCGTTTGGTACGCTTTTACCTGGTTCTCAGGTTGGGTACCCATATCTTCAAGGAATATTACTTTAAAAACGTTTCCTGAAATTAATATTTCTTCAGAACGGTAAAAGAAAAACAGATAAGATTGATATGACTAAGGTTAAAATGCATTTAATACTTTGCTCTCTAATAAGAAGAAATGAATGAGTACAATCCATTTAATATGTGCACGTACCTCCATTAAATTGCAGAAAACCCGTGCAACAACCGGTATGAAATAAAATTTGATCTCAGTGATTAAAAATCGATCATCCATATAGGAACCCTATACAGCTTAGCAACTGATACCCATAATTGTTATCAAATTTTGTACTCATCCGCATGAATTTAATTGGAAGCTGGTAAATCAATGTCAATGGAAATTTTAAAAACAAGAATATGAACATACACAATTAGAAAAGGCACGACTCAAATTAAGGATACTACGCCTTAAACCATACCACAATACTCTTAAAACAAAACCCGAAAAACAGGTTAAAACCTAAAAGAGAAAAAACCACAAAACTCCACAATTGAGAGAAATGAAGAGCAGAGATACATCAAGAAATACACCACGCCTTAAAACAAGCCACAATACTCACAAAAAAACACCCAAAAAACAGGTTAAAACCTTAAAAAAAAGCTCACATAACTCCACACTTCATCAACAAATACAAGAGATGAAATGAAGCAATGCAAAAATTGAGAACCCATGCATTCTGTGGCCGAGACGTCTCTTTAAATTTGAAATAATTGATGGCTCCGCTCCATTTGGCGTCCAACGGGTCTATCATGCCCGTTCGCGTGCTTTTAAGGATGCTTTTTTCACACATAAAAATGACAATAAAGCTTAAACGTGCCTCCTTTTTTAAGTCGGTGTCACACTTCCCAAAAAGAATAGAGATCACAATGTCATTAGCCCTCAAAATTCAGGTAACATGGAGTCGCCTTGTCATGTAATTATTTTATTATTAATTTTTATAAATTATAAAATAATTTGTGTAAATTTAGGTTAGACTTAAATTTAGTGTGTTTAAGTGTTTATTTGATGACACTTACATGAGTTCAAAATGACATATATTTGTATAAATATTTATAGAAGTTTTTTATTTTATATATATATATTAAATTGGATATATTTTTTAATAGTTAATTTATTTTCAAAATATTTTAATTATTGAAAAATAAATTATTTTTAAATATTAATAATTTATTTATATTGATAGTGAATATTTTATTTATAACTTATATTGAAATATTTATTTATTATTAATATTTTTTTAAGTGTTTCTTTTTAGAATTTAAGTTCAAAAGAAATCTCTCTCATACCAGTTGTAAAAACACATTTCAAAGTAATGAATACACAATACACATCTTCTTCATATTAGTTGTAAAAACAACATTTCAAAGTAATGAACACACAATACACATCTCTCAACATTTTTAAATAATAAACACAAAAGTAATTACACATGTACACATGTTCCTCTTTCCTCTTACTAGGTTATAGAAAGTTTCTTTGGCAAAATAATATGTTTTTGCAAGTGGTAAAATTTATCATAATCAAGTTGTTTCCTTGTTGTCAAAGGACAATACATTGAGTAGTAGATAGTGTTTAATTCCCCCTTTACCTTGGTTTCTTCTTAGGAGACATGTTAGCTTTTGTGGAAAAAAAATTTCAAAACATGTTGAAAATAGTGACTAGTAATAATAATTATTGATAATTGAATTCCAAATAATTATTGATAATTAAATTAAAATTGTGGAAATCCTATTACAAACTAAACATACATATCTGAGTTGTTTCGTTGTTATTTGTAAATGGAGGTTTACATCACTCTTTTTTAAGAAAAACATGCCACCTAAAAATTTGGACACATGTTTCTTGTCTTGGACCAATAATCTAAGTTTCAAAGAAAAGAACTTTTAACAAATCAAAAGTACTTTTAAATCTTACTCCATGACAAAAGTTATTTCAACCTAAATAATATCGACAAGAAAACCAATGTTCCATATGATTATCACTTATACTACTTTCAATTGATTAATTTACTTTTTAAGATGGTTTAGTTTTTACTACATAATACTAACATTTTGATTAATAAAAATAAGATAATTATTTAATAAAAAAAATAAAATATATAGGGGTGGGGGGAGTGAGAGGCATAATATTTCGCCCTAATGAGCATATAGAGACTTAGTATGCCTGAGGATTGGGTGTAGCATCCAATAATCAAGTTGAATACCTAGTGCTCTCGGGGGGATTGGAAGTTGCGATAGTAAAGAAAATCATTGAAATATCAGTATTTGGAAGATTAATGATTGTAATTAGTCAAGTGTGCAAAGTTAAATGATCACAAAGCTCCGACACTACTACATGAAGGCCACTTTTAAGACATTTTTATAAGACAATAGAAATATTTTTGTCTTAAAAAGTCACTTTTTATCTTAGTCATTAGACAAAAAGAGTTTGAGACAAAAATATTTTAAGACAAATATTTATACTTAAGACAAAACTTTATATTTAAGACAAAAACATTTTGAGAAAAAAATATTTTAAGACAAAAAAAAATTAAGATAGAAATATTTTAAGACAAAACTTTATATTTAAGACAAAAACAGTTTGAGACAAAAATATTTTAAGACAAAAACAATTTAAGACAAAAAAATTTTAAGACAACTTTAAAACAACTTGAGACAAAAAAATTTTAAGATGAAATTTTATATTAAGACAATGGAAATTAAGACGAAATTCATTTAATACAGTTAATAATCAAGACAAAACCATATCAATTGAAGGCAATATTATCTAACATGACTTGCAAAATTGACTCTGATAGTGCACCCTAAGTCTACCAACATGTAGGCTACTACTGTCTCGCGCCTATACAGAGGTTGCTATTTCACTTATCATTCACGTTATCTTATATAAAGACAACAATTTGTTGGGCTCTTCGTTTTGGTGGGGTAGCTAACTCTAAAGAACACGACAACTTTTCCTTGCAAGATTTCTCAGACATCAATCCCTCTTATGTCCCTTCAATCTCTATTGATACAATTAGAGACAAATTGTATGTTGTTGCATTCTACACTACTACACGAAGGGGGCTTTTAAGACAAGAGAAATATTTTGTCTTAAAATTTTTGATACGGGGCACTAGTAAAAAAGGAAAAAGTAAAGGATTAGGGGTTTTTCTTTATTTTGTTGATGGGTTCTTCAGGAAGCAGAGTGATGGAGGCTGAAAACAACTTATGGGATTTAGGGCAATGGAGGCCGACAACATAGGTGCTTGGTGAGAGGAGCGATAGAGGCACTTTCGCTAAACATGGATAGGCAGTAACATAGTTGGAGTACTTTTCGGGTCTCCATCGATTATGTTTTAATTTATGTTTTTTGATTGTTTAATTTATTTTGAACACTACTTCTATCTGTTGGTTACTGCTATCAGTACATTGTTGTGATGAAACTTCTGACGGTCATCGACAACACGGATTAGATTCACTTAAAGGATGGTTGAAATAAATTACAGAATATATGTTGGTAGACAATATGCCTACTTAAAAATCTCTACGACAACTTTTGCGAGAAGCAGACACCGAGGACAAAAGATAGGATTGTGGAAGCATTAGTCACAAAATTCACAAGGGCAGTAATTTTGGTTGTAAGTGTGGAGGTAGATGGTTTAATGAAGCATTTTTTGGTGTAATTACTAGTGTTGTTTGGACGTGCAATGCGTCTAAGCATAATTATCTGAGCTAGATTCAGTTTTTATCCTGATTCTGAATGATATCAGGGATATCTATTGGTTCTTTTATTTCAAGGTACACTAATAACAAATTATTTTCCACTCTAGTTGTTGGTATACTATGTGGTCTATCTGAGATGCACTAGCTAGTTGTTTACATTGTCTTTCTTCTAAACCTTTGCTCCTATGGATCTTCCTGCTCCTTCTCTGGTTTGGGAATGGTCAATCAGGGGATTTTCGAGGATCTTAGTTGCTACCTATTGTTCTTCTCTATGGTCTATCTGATACACATTGGCTGGTTGTTTTACATGGTATTTCTTTTAAACCTTTGGTCCAATGGATCTTCTTTCTCCTCTCTAGGTTGGGATTGGTCAATAGGAGGATTTCCGAGGTTCTTTAATGCTACGTAAGTGCATTAATTTTTATTGGTGGAGTGGGTAACATATTTCAATTTTGAATTCTATCATGAAGGAGTCCCTTGGGGTCATTAATTGGTTTGGGGGGATATTTATCTTCCAAGTTGGTCATTGATTATATGAGGGACAATCCATTAATGGTTTGCATCTTCATTGAAGATCTTTGTCGATTGTGAGCTTGATTAGGTTTTATGAAGGAAATTGGTCGATGGTGATTGGTGAGTCTATTTTATTTGAAGGGGTTTCCTAGTGGATTGAGCTAGTGACAACCTACATCGAGTGGTGTCAATAATTGATAAGTGACATTAATTTACCTTGTCTACATATTTTATTAAGGTTTTTCCAGACACTTCTACATATTATATTTTTAGTAATGCTCTCTACTTTAGTGCATATATAGGCGAGATTGTAGAGTGTCGATGGTGTCTATTGTACAACTGGTCTTTACATCTGGCCTCTACTGGTGGGATGTCACTTGATACTGAAGGAAACTGGGGTGGTGATGTGCCATTACTCGATGTGTTGGTACATGTGACTATTGAGGCTGAGAGTCGTTGTTGCCCCATGTCGTGAGTCTATCCCTTTGGGACATATCCTGTACATACAACTACACAAGTGGATTTGAATGTTTCGGTATCCCCACTAGTTATTGAATCCCAATGTGGTAATCCGTGGAAAATGTATTTCCATCATTCGTGGAAAAATAAGGAAGTTAAGGTTGATCTGGATTATCAGAAAATCATTTTTGATTCTGATGTTTTTCAAGGAAAACCAAGCCACCTGGAATAACCCATTGGTGGTCTGTAACGGGGCAGAATTTCACTCCTGCTAGATGCCTCTGGGTCTTGGGCCGTTAACCTGTTTCCTTACGTCTAAGGAAGACGAATTCTTAGCCAAGCAGAAGCAATTTTAGGGCATACTTGAGGCCCATCCATTCACATAGCTATGGAAAATATATTGAAAATAATAGATACACTATGTCTATAAATAACTTAATAAATGAAATCTAAATAAGAACTTAACCACTAACATAGTGGGCCAAACACCTTTAGATACATTGGGTGGGACGTTAACAACAATAACCTAAAGTTGAACTATAGTACATATTCAAAGTTGAAATATACATAATTGATAATTATTGTATCTATAGTGCACAATTATAAGGTATAATGGATTTTGGTGATGTAGAGGGGAGTTAAACACCTAGACCTAGTAAACGTGGGGTGCTCACAAGGGCATTGGAGGGAGAGGACTGGACACAACCATCAATGGCTTGTTGATAGTTTACAACAGTGAACAATAATTTTTTCTCTCCCACACACATTGCCGCCCTGAGAGGAGGGAAAATGGCATGAAAGGGGGTGGCCAAAGGAAATGGTTTTCCATTGACGAGTTAGGAAGGACATGGGGCCATTTGAGGTTGGGCCAGAAGGGCAAGGCCTAACTAACCAAAAGGATGATGCAAGAAGAATAATACATGGGGAGTGCAACAAAAGAGGGGGAAAAGTGGAGAGAACACAGTGGGAATGGAGGGGAGAGGAAATAATATAGGGAGGAACACTAAAGAGTCATAAGAAATTGAGGGATAGAATCAAGCCTGCTAATGGCAGAGTTTAGGCCCAGATAGCAGTGGGATAGAGTTGCAAGACTTGTAACGTCTTAGCACCAAAGGTGAGTTAGATCCATTCTAGTTCTTGTTCGATATCTATCAGTTCATTTAAAACAAATAAAAACCGAGGGTAAAGATCAACGAAGGTGTATGGATTGATAAAAGAAACCATGGCTGCAATCTCAATCACTTGTATTATTCTTCTGCATGTCCTATTTGTGGCATTGACATTGTTGTGTCTACATAAGGAGGATAGAACCCTTAATCTCTATGTGTGAGGAATGATCCTTCAACAATTCCAATGAGTGGATTTTTCTTTACATCCTAGCGTGCCACTGCTTAGATGGAATTATTCTGTCTAGGGAAGAAAGCTTAAATCCATTATTTGATAGAGAATGATTATGATCGTTTTATGTTTCATAACAGTGTGAAATTCATATCTGATAAGAAACAATTGGAATAGTTTTCACGTTCCATAACAGAGTAATATAACTTTAAAGCCCTTCACCTTTCATTAAGCATGGCTATTTTTGGGTTATCTAAGGTTCCTAATTAAATAGAAGGGTGGAGGTGTGGAACCAAAACCTCTGGAATCCCTCATGGATGTTGGGTGGAGGAATATCTCCTCTGGAATCCCAGAATATGTCTGCAGGCTGAATCCAGAAGGGTGGAGGTGTGGGAACAAAACCTTTGTAATCCCTGATGTCTGGAGATTAAGCCAATGTTGTGATCCTCGTTATCTTAAAATATTACCTCTCTGGCATGGTTCTTAGAGCCAACCAACCATAAAAAATTGAATAGATGTCTTGTTATTGCATATGCACATATTCAAAGTAAAGAGAGTTTTCAGTTGAGCATGTGGCATGGGAACAAAACCTATGTAATCCCTAATGTCTGGATATTAAGACAATGTTTGTGATCCTCATTATCTTAAAAGAGTACCTTTCTGGCATGGTTCTTAGGGCCACCCAACCAGTAAAATTGAATATATGTCTTGTTGTTGCATATACACATATTGACAGTAAAGAGAGTTTTCACTTGGGCATGTGATAACAGTGGTAAGATATTTGTTATTTTGCTTACCTATTCGTAGTTCCCTTCTTGTCTCCTTCAAGGGGGTTTCTTGAGTTCTTCAAAAAGACTTCCTTTTGCTAACCAGATGGATCGTTTCTTTCACACATGTATGGAAACATACTTTGCAAATCATATTATAATAGATTCATAAGATGATATTATTGGTATTGACTACACCTTATTTGGAGACATCATTTTTATTGTAGGGGTTGGTGCCTTTTTATTGGATGTGGTTAGTGATGTGAAGACTACTCACCTTCTAGTGAAGACTCATACTAACTGTAAGAAGCCTATGGATGCTTTTTTGCAAAGGGAGACCCCTCTCAACTCAGCTCATTGGATTCTTTTTTTGTTCATGCTGATTTTTTTCTCAAATTTCTTTCTCCAAGGGGTTGAGACTATTTGCTTCATTTATTTACATGGCCTAGTGAAAGAAGAAGAATGGAGATTGTCTCAACATATTTTCCATTTCACTAAGTTACAAATAAAAAGAGTCCAATTCTATAGCCAATAGACTAATAGCCTCTTGATACAACTTTAGTGATTTATGCATAGCTCTCACCTATCATCGTAGCTCAATGAAATGACATATAATAGCTCTAGCATAAAAGAGTTTGATTTTATGCCCAAAACACTAGTATAAATGGAGTAGTTGTGAAGGCAACGATCTCCATTGGGGATTTCCATTTTTGATGCAACATACAAGAAGAATCTTGGTGTTGGAGGAAGAGATAAAAGATCTTTTCCAAAAACACAACATCATCACTCTCCTAGTGCCATTTTTGTTAACTCATTAGAATGCAGGTAATGCATAAGGATTCATCAATATTTATGAAATTTTCTCTCTTTCCAATAACAAAATAGGTTCATCCTAATATTAATATATAAAATAAGGTTCATTAATATGTATGGCTCATTTTTTTTTATGATCCTATTTCTCTAAAGGATATCTAATTTTTGAATTTTGTTTGGTATAAGATATGGTGATACCTGTCTCAAATTGCCATAGGTCATGTTTCTCATCATCAAGAGATTTATCATAGATACATTTTACTACTCCAAAAAGGGTTATCAAGATCTGTTACTAAGAATGAGTTGTAATGGATGCAAAAGGATACACTTCGAGTTGGATTCCCGTGCTCTGCAACCTTGTCTGATCGAGCTTTGAAGATCTGGTTGCTCGGCTCGGATTGCTGGGCTGCCGGAGAGGCGCTCAGGCCCGGCCCTGGTGCTTTCTTTCCGCTTCTTGGCCCTCTTTT